>VIAB01026997.1:23125-38002 GCA_009801035.1 Oophaga pumilio
ATCTAAGTGGTGAAAGAAAATTCCAAAGTTTGCTAAAAAAAAAATAAATTATTGCCTCATTTTCCGATACCCATTTTTCGTGATCTCGGGTCAGGTGAGGGCTTATTTTTTGCGTGCCGAGCTGACGTTGGTAATGATACCATTTTGGTGCAGATATGATCTTTTGATCGCCCGTTATTGCATTTTAATGCAATGTTGTGGCGATCAAAGAAAGTAATTCTGGCGTTTTTACTTTTTTTTTCTCTCTACGCTGTTTAGCGATTAGGATAATCCTTTTTTTTTTTATATTGGTTGGGTGATTCTGAATGCGGCGATACCAAATATGTGTATGTTTGATTTTTTTATTGTATTTTGAATGGGGTGAAAGGGGGGTGATTTGAATTCATTTTTTGTTTATTTTTTAATATTTTTAAAAACATTTTTTTTTTTTAGCTTTGGCATGCTTCAATAGTCTCCATGGGAGACTAGAAGCTGCCATAACCCGATTGGCTCTTGCTACATACGGGCGATGATCAGATCACCTGTATGTAGCAGAATTGCTGACTTGCTATGATCGCTGACCACCGGGCGGCGCTCATAGCAATCCGGCAGTGGCAACCATAGAGGTCTCCAGGAGACCTCTGGTTGTTATACAACACATCGGTGACTACATGACGGGGTCACCGATGGGCTGATTTCCGGCATGATTGCCGTAAGTGCATGTTAAGTGCCGCTGTCCTAATTTGACAGCGTGATTTAACGGATTAATAGCCGCGGGCAGATCGCAATTCCACCCGCATCTGTTCCAGGTGCATGTCGGCTGTTCCAGGCGCATGTTAGCTGTTCAAAACAGCTGACATGTGCCGGGATAGATGTGGGCTCAGCGCCGGAGCCCACATCAAAGGGAGGGAGTGAAAAGGAAAAGGGGTTAAAAGGAAACCGTCCGTTTGGAAATGCCGTGCAATCTGTAGACAAGCTGAATGTGTTAACTCTGAGAAATCAATTTAAAGGGAATCTGTCACCCCATTTTTGTGATATCAGATAAAGATAAAGATCACTGAATTGTGCGTCCCAAAAGTAATCTATAGGTACCCATCATATCTCCTGACACCCCAGTTTTGATGTCAAAATACCTTTGTAAAGTTCGTTTCTCAGTATGCAAATGCATGCGGTCTGGTCCGATGGGTGTTTATTCTCATTCCCCCACCGCCTTCTGTCTTGCCCTACGCACTTCTTCTTCTTCACGTCCATTTTCCGCGCTTTCGCTTTGATAAGGCCCCAGCGCGCGTGCGCAGTGTGCTTTGCCCTACAGTGGGAAAAGCATAAAATCAGTACTGCGCATGCGCCAGTGGATGACTTCCGGGGCATAGAAAGGGATGCAAAATACTGGCGCATGCGCTGAACTGATTTTCTACTTTGCTCACTGTTGGGCAAAGCACACTGAGCACGTGCAAGGGCACTTTTCAACGCGCAAGTGCGGAAACCATACGCCGTCTGTGATATTCACAGACAAAGATACGTGCAACAAGCCGAGGAGCCAGGGGGGGGATGAGAATAAACACCGCCCATTGGACCGGACCGCATGTATTTGCATACTGAGAAACAAACTTTACAAAGGTATTTTGACATCAAAACTGGGGTGTCAGGAGATATGATAGGTACCTATAGATTACTTACGGGACGCACAATTCAGTGATATCTTTATCTGATATCACAAAAATGGGGTGACAGATTCCCTTTAACACCACATGGAAATCAGTATTCTGATGTGTCAGCACTGATAAATTAAGCTTGACACAACATACAAATTGGAATACATTGGTGTTATGTTTCGGTAGCTGAGGAGTGCAGGTAAAAAAGGCAATACACCAGAGCAGTTGGAATCTATGAGATTGCAGTACCCTGACTAACCACCACAACTAGAGGCAGCCGTGGAGCGTTCCTACGTTGGTCCTAGACGCCTCGTCACAGCCTGAGAAACTAACTACACCTAAAGATAGAAAGAGGAAAGCTATCTGCCCCGGAGCAGATCCCCAAAGAACATAGAAAGCCCCCAAACATGTAATGGCGGTTAGACAAGAAGAAATACTGACACAGACAGAAAATAGTATGAGCAAACGTTGGGGCCCAAACTACCTAAATAGAAAAGGATAGGAAGGGCACTTACTGCAATCCCAAAAAACCCTGAAAAGCACCAACTCTACTAATTTCAAAATCACCTGAGATCACACGACCTCTACCACCTAAATTAGTTCTCTGGTGTAACAAAATCAAAACAACAGCCACTGAAAAAACTGGAAAAAGCAAATGTATAAACATCAGTGGCTGAACTAAACTGAGAGGGCAAAAGCCCCCGGAGGGGACCCTGAAGGCCCCCACAGAAGTGCAGGACAAAATGCAAAAATCAAGCACAAAAACAAAAAGAAGAAAATGTCTTATCTGTTAGCAGGAGATGCAGACACGACACAGCAGGCTACAAAGGAAACAGGACTCAAGGATTGAGACCAGAACAATTGATCACCGGCAACCCTGATGGGAAGGCGACTCCCTTACATAAGACCAGTCAGTAACACCTGATTCCCACTCCTCACAATCTTCACTGGACAGTCCAGTACCGCTTGTAACCACCAGAGGGAGCCTCTGCTCAGAACTCATTTCAAGTCCATTCACAACACATTGGGGGCATGTCAATGTACATACATACAGTGGAGAAAGTAAGTATCTGATACACTGCCAATTTTGCAAGTTTTCCCGCCTCCAAAGAATGAAAAGGTCTGTTATTTTTATCGTAGGTACACTTCAACTGTGAGAGACAGAATCTAAAAATAAAAGCCAGAAAATCACATTGAATTCAATAAAATACAGTTTAATTAAGTATTTGATCACCTACCAACCAACAAGAATTCTGGCTGTCACAGAACTATTTTTTCATTTTTTTTTTTTTTAAAGCCCTCCTACTCTGCGCTCATTACCTGTTTTAATTGCACCTGTTTGAACTTGTTACCTGTATAAATGACACCTGTCCACACACTGAATCAATCAATCAATCAATCACACTCCAACCTCTCCACCATTGCCAAGACCAAGACCTGTCTAAGGACACCAGGGACAAAACTACAGGACAATAGGCAAGCAACATGGTGAGAAGGCAACAACTGTTGGCCCAGTTATTAAAAAATGGAAGAAACACAAGATGACTGTAAATCTTCCTTGGTCTGGGACTCCACGCAGGATCTCTCCTCATAGGGTAAGTATGATGCTGAGAAAGGTCAGGGAATCAGCCTCCATGGGAGGACCTGGTCAGTGACCTGAAGAGAGCAGGGACCACAGTCTCAAACATTACCATTAGTAACACACTACACCGTCATGGATTAAAATCCTGCAGGGCAAGCAAGGCCCCCCTGCTCACACCAGCCACATGTCCAGGCCCATTTGAAGATTCAGAGGAGGAATGGGAGAAGGCCATGTGGTCAAATGAGGCCAAAATACAACTTTTTGGTATCAACTCTACTCACTGTGTTTGGAGGAAGAAGGACGAGTACAACCCCAAGAACACCATCCTAACCTAGAATCATGGTGGGGCAAACATCATACTTTAGAGGTGCTTTTCTGCAAAGGGAACAGGACGACTGCACCATATTGAAGGGAGCATGGATGGGGTCATGTATCGCAGGATTTTGGCCAGCAACCTCCTTCCCTCAGAGCATTGAAGATGGGTCATGGCTGGGTCTTCCAGCATGACGATGACCCAAAACCACAGCGAGGGTACCTAAGGAGTGGGTCCTTAAGAAGCATTTCAAGCTCCTGGAGTGGCTTAGCCAGTCTCCAGACCTGAACCCAATAGAAAATCTTTGGAGGGAGCTGAAACTCAATGTTGCCTAGTGACAGCCCCGAAACCTTAAAGATCTGGAGAAGATCTGTACCAAATAATAAGTTCTGTTTTTCTAATGTATCAAATACTTATTTCGTGTAATAAAATGCTAATTAATTATGTAAAAATCATACAATGTGATTTTCTTGCTTTTTTTTTTGGATTCTGTCTCACAGTTGAAGTGTACCTACAATAACAATTACAAACCTCTCCATTATTTGTAGGTGGAAAAAGTTGCAAAGTCAGCAGTGTATCAGATACTTATTTTCCCCACTGTATATGGAGATTAGCCTGCAAGTACAATGACATGCCCCCAATGCATTTCCAGATGGCAAAGCTTGATTTCTCCAAACTTAGCACATTGGATTACTACAAAGCAGGTAGCTTTCATCTTTCTGTGCCGATCACTACAGTTGGGTCGGGACGGAAGCACATAAGTTGGGTAAAGAAGGAAACGAATGTCCTGCATTCTGGCATAACTGATATGGAGTCAGTCAGGAAGCATATGGTGGGCGTGGGTATATATACTATATAATATTATAAGTATTTTACAAGGAATGACGTGCTTCTTTTTGAAAAACAAGTTTGTGTTAATGAAGGTAAATTACACTGATGGAAATCCATTCATATTAGCTGTATCTCTCCTTGTTTTCTGCCTTTTCCAGGTGTCTGTGAATCCAGCGTACCAACCAAATGAGCTGGAGTATGTGATGAAGAAGGTAGGCCTTATAGAACAAACCTTTAAAATTGAGGGACTTGTGCAAAATTGTTCATGAAGTTTTCAGATTTTAGTAATTGTGCACAAACTGAATTAATAAACATAAAGCAGATTTTTTTTGTTGTTGGGAGGACGCTTCACGTCCCACTTTTAAGATAAGGTCACATGCAGTATGCATTGTTTGGACACAGTTTTACAGATAGACATGCAACGCATTCACAGTTCTGCAAACCACAGAGCTGAAATCTCCAAGCAGTTATTTTTTTGTTATTCAATATCTGCATAGAGCCTGCATTGGTCGTTCACATTTTGGCAAGTGTCATCTTTGTACCAAACATTGTACTGGGAAAAAAATAAATGTCCTTACTGTAGTATCAGAGCTTAGCTACTGTCATCCAAAAGGGCTGTGAATGTAGCTTTAAAGATTACCTGTCGCTAGGTTAAAAATGATCAGCCTCTGCTCATACGTTATTTCCACTGTTCCAGATTCCTCAGTATTTCATTTTTCTTATGTAAATTTTTTTTTTTAAATACGCCTTAAGGTTCCAGAAATATGGGTCTTTTATTTAGTGCTATTTTTTATGATCTTTACTTTGTGTTATTACCCTTGGTAAAGACTATAAAAATCCACACTAAAGAAAAATGCTGATATCTCTGGGACCATATGGCAGATGTTAAAAACAAAAATTAGGAAAGGACAGCGGGAATAAAATAACATCAAGAACTGATCACTTTTGACCTGAAGACAAATCCTCTTTAAGACGTACAGTATATTCATTACAACCCTGGACCTGTGCCAATGAAATGAAGTATGTAAAAGCTTGTGATGGTACGCCAAGGTTTCCATACACTTTATAAGTACCTTGTATGTTCATAGCTGAGAGATTGGCAGCTTGCCCCTCTTATAGGACTACTCCGTGCACGGTAGCCCCAAGCAGGGCAGCAACAGGTAGATACAAGATAGTCCATTTTTACCAACAACTGCCTGGATGCCATATTCTCTTGTATCTACTTATGTTTGTTAGCAGTCTACTATGTAAAGAGAATTGATTATTTAATCATCACATTGCAATGATTAAATAAACTATAAGTGAATCACATAATTGTACTTAATGGCCCATGTATTCTGACTCTGCAGGTCGGCTGTTCTGCCCTTGTGTTCCCGTCAGAGTTTAAAATGCAGCGATATTATGAAATTTTGAAACAGATTTGTCCAGAGATAGAAAGTTCTCCAGCTGGAGGAATCAAGAGCAAGATGTAAGTGGCCGTACTGTGCATGTCTTTCCTCCAAGAGCCACTTGTGCCTGGTATGTGTTACATCAGACTATCACAGAAAGGCTACGTTCACAGCCGCAGAATTTATCAGACCTGTCACGTCTCGAAATTGCAGACATAACTGGCTCCATGTGCCTGGTCGCATAGTAGATGTGTGTAGGAGCTGCCTGCTATTTGGTCCGTGAATTGAACCAGACTAGAGTATGCTGCAATTTCTCTCATGGACCTAAGGTCACTAGCACCTAGGCTAACATCGGTCCAAGTAAGTTCATGTGAGGTCTGGTTTTTAGTTGGACAGCATTCAGACCAAAATTACATTTTTGAACATATTTTTAAAATAAATTTATTCAGGGGTGAAACATATGCTGCCGTGGTGCACTTGTAGAATAGCTGCCGTGGTGCACTTGTAGAATAGCCGCCGGGGTGCACCTGTAGAATAGCCACCGTGGCGCACTTGTAGAATAGCTGCCGTGGTGCACTTGTAGAATAGCTGCCAGGGTGCACCTGTAGAATAGCCACCGTGGAGCACTTGTAGAATAGCTGCCGTGGTGCACTTGTAGAATAGCTGCCGTGGTGCACCATAGAATAGCCGCCGTGGCGCACTTGTAGAATAGCTGCTGTGGTGCACTTGTAGAATAGCCGCTGTGGTGCACTTGTAGAATAGCCACCGTGGCGCACTTGTAGAATAGCCGCTGTGGCGCACTTGTAGAATAGCCGCCGTGGCGCGCCTGTAGAATAGCCGAAGTGCTGTGCCCGTAGAATTGGTGCCGTGGTGCACTTGTAGAATAGCTGCCGTGGTGCACTTGTAGAATAGCTGCCGTGGCGCACTTGTAGAATAGCTGCCGTGGCGCACTTGTAGAATAGCCTCCGTGGTGCACTTGTAGAGTAGCTGCCGTGGTGCACTTGTAGAATAGCCGCCATGGTGCACTTGTAGAATAGCTGCCGTGGTGCACTTGTAGAATAGCTGCCGTGGCGCACTTGTAGAATAGCTGCCGTGGCGCACTTGTAGAATAGCCGCCGTGGTGCACTTGTAGAATAGCTGCTGTGGTGCACTTGTAGAATAGCTGCCGTGGTGCACTTGTAGAATAGCCGCTGTGGTGCACTTGTAGAATAGCCACCGTGGCGCACTTGTAGAATAGCCGCCGTGGTGCACCTGTAGAATAGCCGCCATGGTGCACCTGTAGAATTGGTGCCGTGGTGCACCTGTATAGATTTTCCAAGTCTCTTGAAATTCTTCAATCTTCTGTTCAGTAAATGGAAAAAGTTACTTGGATACCCAAAGTCTAAAATATATTTGGCAATTAAAAGCTATACATCGTAGGTATTCACTCACTCTGGCAGCGCTTGAGTCACAAACAGCAGGTTCTTCAATGGAAAGTCCATAAATCTTTTAAAGGAAAAACAAATGGCCTTTCTTCAGCATCAAAGGTACAACAAAACAAAAACACAGTCCATGCAGCAAGTATTAAATTAGCCTTTGTACCTAGTCAGCCTTGAGAACAAGATTGACCAACACAATACAGGTTTTTCCACCTTCACTTCCCTGATAACATCTGAGACAGCGCAGCTGCCTTTTAAAAGGGCTGCTTAGCCTGGATTGGAGATATAGGAGCAGCCAGTCCCTCACAACTCTCCTAACTTCTCCTAATAGACCGACCCAGAATACGGCTCCTTAAAAAGCCCTCTCAGCATTAATGGTGCTGGAGCTTGCTTTTCCAGGGTTCGCATCACCGAGGCTAACCACCTAGGTGACACATATCACGTATACAGGACCTGTCCAGCTGATTCCTTACAACATTTACTGTCATAGTACACAAATGGTCTTGTAGTCCAGGTGCCCAGTCTTTCCATGATCTGCAGTTTTAATTTTGCACTTTCTCAAGGTGATCAAGTTCAACTGTCTAACTTGCGAAATTGATAGACGTCCACAAGGAGGCAGCACAGGCAGGTGCAGGAGCTGTGTTACTAGTAGCAAGGATGACATTGGAAGCAGATAATTCTTTCTTAAGGGCAGGTGCAGACAATCGTATTTTTTGGCATTTGGGAAGATCTGACTAATTATGTAAATGGAACTCTGTTCAAAGTTCCATCAAAGTGTGAGCTGATTCTCTCAGATTAGGAGATCGGAATGCGCTCGCATGTCATTCGAGTGCAGTCCAATGGTTTCCACGGACACATTGACTTGCAGGGATGAGTGCGATCTGAATAACAGATCAAATTAGGGCATGCAACAATTTTTTTATGTAAATGTCCCCATACAATAACATTGGTCAGCAAGTACGTTTGT
Organism: Oophaga pumilio; assembly: GCA_009801035.1. Classification (NCBI taxonomy): domain Eukaryota; kingdom Metazoa; phylum Chordata; class Amphibia; order Anura; family Dendrobatidae; genus Oophaga; species Oophaga pumilio. Next base: position 31,256 of record VIAB01026997.1, read on the forward strand.
GTTCACCTCAGGGAATAGACACTTTTTAGGGTACAATAGTGGGGTCTAAGTTGGGTTTACTAAAATCATAGATGATCTGGTCCATGTAGCCATAAAACTTACCCTAAAACTGAGTGCCATATACACAAAATAAATTCCCAAAATTCTGTGCACTAAAACTGTGCAGCAATTGAACAATATAGATTAACATCTTAAAAATTGTTGAAATTGAGTCTAAATCTTTATACTGATTGCTGGGATTTTTTTCTACATGTAATATATGCCCTGATCAATGATAACATGTAAAACAAACTTCCTAATATTGTGTAGGTCGCCCTCATGCCTCCAGAATTACTCTAATCAGTTGAAGCATGGACACAAGACCTCTGTAAAGGGTATGCCACACTAAACAAGATCGCTAACGGGATCGCTAAAAAACGTCACTATTTAGCGATCTCGTTAGTGACGCTGTTGTGTGTGGCATGTAGCAACGACGTGGCCCCTGCTGTGATCTCGCTGATCGTTCACTAGAGTTCTGGACCGTATTTTGATCGTTGGCGTCCCGCTGGTGAGCCTATATCGCTGTGTCTGGCACGTTTTGTGAACGATTTGCGCTGTTTTTTACATCGCAAAGTCGTTAAGGAGATCGCTAACCGCTTATGCGTCGTTAACGAGATCGCTAAATGTGGCAACTAGCGACATTAAAACAATCACAAAAACGATCGCATTAGTATGCGTCGTTATTGTGATCGTTAGCGGGAGCGTTTAGTGTGGCAGTACCTTAAGTGTCATGTCCTATCTGGCATCAAGACGTTTGTAGCAGATTTTTTTTTAGTCCTGTGAAGTGTGAGGTACAGCTTCCATGGACCGGGCTTGTACATCACTTAGGTTCTTGATAGAATTCAGATCTAGAGAATTTGGAGGCCAAATCAATACACTGATTTATAGTGCTTTCTCCGAGTGAGCGCTCCTATGTATGGGAAAATGAGGTGAAGTTGCTGCCGGCCAAACGTCTAACCATCGAAGGTGTACGGGGGGGCTATACGCTTCCATTTTTCCTACTTTTAACCCATCAACTTTAGGAACTGACTGTTCACTTGCTTCCCTGTCGCGAGATAATGTGATCTGTAGTAGTTTTAGTGTTTTGGCTGATTAGAATAATTACAGTTTTATTCGGTCTCCCATGACAGCACCACGAGATGGGGGTACGCTCTTCCAGGACAGGAAGCCTACAGACATAAAAGGGCGGCACCTCTCCCACGCATCAGTTGGTTTCCTGTCTTTGACGGGTGAACCTCTTCAGACATACCTGTAAGGTAGGTTCAGGTAGCGGCTGCCTCGGCCGGTACGGGGTCCCTGGAAATGCCACAGTGGGTCCAGGGTGCACCGCACGGTAGTGAGCGGAGCTGGCGGAGCGGTATCAAGGGAGGATTACCAGCTCCGGATGGTCGGCACTGGAAGACAGGTGAGTATGCCCTGGTGGAACATTCTAGCGGTGTTTGTGGCGTGGCCTGGATGACGTGCTGGCGGCCCGGAGACTCCTAGTGACTTATCTGGGGATGCTGCGTTTCCAGGGCGGTGATGCTTGACGCATCCGGCCCTGGTGACGCGTCTGGGGCGGGCCCTGGTGACACGTCTGGGGCGGACCCTTGTAACGCCACAGGGAGGCGAGCTATAAGAGTGGACCCTCTGGACCGTGGAACAGATAGCCCTGGGGCGAGCTGACCTAGTGAAGACCGACCCCTATACAGGGATCATCAGGGACAAGCCCAGGGATCTCTAATACCACGGTAGCCGATACCAAGAGGGGCGGCTCAGATAGCAGGAGAGACATGGAATAGAAGGGAAATGTAGAAGACTGACGAACACCAGAGCACAAGGGATGGACATACAGAACTGAGCACAGGAGTATTGAAATACAGAGCAGTGCGCAGGGTACAGATAAGCAGAGCAGGATACAGACGTACAAATATGCAGAATACGTACGCGCAGGATAGCGCACAAGGTATGGGTATGCAGGGCAAGACACAGGAGTACAGACGTGCAGAGCAGGGTACAGGAGTACAGACTTGCAGAGCAGGGTACAGGAGTACGGACGTGCAGAGCAGGGTAAAGGAGTATGGACGCGCAGGATTGCGCACACAGAGAAAAGTCGTGGGCCAGGGTCGCAGAAGCAGGAGCTTGAACAATTACCAAGTGGCACTGATTAGTGGAAGCAGGTTCATATACCCCACACCTTAACTAGATTTGCTGCTGGGATTTCCGTGTTAGGACATCAGAGAGCATAAAGGACCTGGGAAGGGGCGTGACCACCTGGGTCAGGACATCTGAGAATATACAGGTCCTTGGAGGGGGCGTGACCACCCTCCAAGAGTGCCAGGGCGCATGTGTCGGGTCCTGGAGCCTCCTGCTGTGCGGGGAGCACGGTAGGACCGAAAAACAAGACCGGAGGAGCGGGCAGCAGCGGTGGTAACAGCCCTGGTGACGCGTCTGGGGCGGGCCCTGGTGACATGGCCGGGGGGGCGTCCAGGTGACGCGGCCGGAGGCTCCAGTGGGGCTCAGGGATCACGTTGGCCTTGTGCGCCGGCAGTCGTGTGTTCCAGTCCTGCGGGGTGGGGGGGGCGCTCTGGGGACTGCGTCACATCTGGGGAGGAGATCTCCAAGATGGCACCAAAGACCAGGTGACCTGCTGACCTGGATATCCGGGGGTATCGGTTGGGGATGTGCCCAGCTTTTTAAAAAGGGCACCTGCACAGACCTCCTTGCTTCTTGGCCTGATCCTTTTCTGAAAGGATGGAGTCATGCGAGCAGCAAGAACAGGTACATCCTGTACAGCAGCAGCAGCAGCTCGGTCAGAAGCCTTGGGCATCAAGGTGACGACCCTGTATCAATATGGGAAGTGGCTGTGTAAGTGAGAGTCTGGATTCTGCAGAGAGGTCCAGTCAGAGGAGCTCCAGCAGAGTGGATGATTCAGCAGCTTCCAGGGAAGATCCTTCGGATGAGATGCGTCCCTCTCGTAATCCAGTACCTATTCATTTGATTCGTACTGGTAAGTGATCTTCGTAATAGTTAACTTGTTGATGTAGTCTTCCCCTTATTTTTTTCTCCTAATCCTGCCAGGGAAAGAAGTGTTCAGTGAAATCAAGACATAAGGAGTGTGCGCTGTGTAGATTCCCCTTGCCCGACTCCTATCTAAAGAGGTTGTGTCAGTCATGTATCCAGCATACAGTAGACACCTAATTTCGCTACAAGTCTAAGGGAAAGGAGTCCATGATGTCTCTTTCACAAGGAGAGACCGATAGGGGGAAGGAAAAAAGAAGGAAAACTAGGTCCCCGGGATCGGACACTTTCAGTGACGTTGTCAGGGGCGAGAATTCTTCTGGGTGATCTTCATCAGCGTTTTCTTCTTCGGAAAATGACTCTGGCTGCTTCTGTTTCCCCATAGACCAGGTGGATAAATTGGTGAAAGCGGTCAGGAATACTATGAGGATAGTAGAGACAAAGCCTGAGCGGTCAGTTCAGAATGTCATGTTCGGGGGACTGGACCAGAGGAAGCGCAGGTCCTTCCCCTTGAATGATGATATCCACTGTCACGTATGCCGAGAGTGGAAAAGACCAGAGAGGAAAGGTTCCCTTCCCCCAGCATTTAAAAGGAGGGATCCTTTTGATGACCCGGTGTCGAGCATGTTTTGTGGACTCTCCATCATGTGTTGTAACTGTCACACAGCCACGACACATGCAGCTGCGGCGCCGAACAGCTGATTATAGCGAGCGTTCCAGGTATCCAGGTTACCGAGGCAGCTATTCGGTAAGTGCTATAGCTATTCGGATAAGCTCTTATCCGAAGCTATTTGATCATCCCTAGTCCTTACCAATGATACAGGGTGCCGCAGTGTTCTTATCAGATGCCTCAGTGGACTCAGTGAGGTTGGCAACAAAAGCTGCGTCCCTCTCGCATGCAGCCCGGATACTGTTGTGGCTGAAATGCTTGCCTGGGGATATTCAGGCCAGGTCTAAACTTTGTGCTATTTCATTCGAGGGGGAGTACGTTTGGGCCGGTCATAGACGAGCTTCTGGAGAAAGCTGGGGACGATAAGAAGTTTCCCAGTCTGTCGGTTCCCTCCTACAGGCGTCCCTTCAGTAGGAGAAAATTTAGCCGTTGAAAACTTTCCAGGGACCGAGCCAAGTGGGATGCTAGTAGGAGGAAAGGTGGGGGGGTTCATGTTTGGGAGCTTCTCTCGGGAACATAAAAAACCACGAGAATGACTGCCGGCCCAGGTAGGGGTAGGCTGTTAGCCTTCTACCCTTCCTGGATTGAAATATCCAATAGTGACTGAGTTCATAGCCTGATAACATCAAGGTTGAAGTTAGAGTTCTTTCAATCCCACTGGACAGGTTCATGGTAACCCCTTCCCGGTCCAGAGAATTTGGAGAGGAGAACAGCTAGATAGCTCATCTAACCTGAAGGAACTGATGGCGGTGGAGCTAGCTATAAGAAGGCTCCTTATAGCCCTACAGGGTCATCATGTCAGGATCCTCTCCGACAATCAGGTGACTGTGGCCTACATCAACCACCAAGGGGGAACCCGGTCCAGACCGTTAATGGAGATAGTGGATCGATTGTTTCAAGTAGCAGAGACCTGGTTTCTATCAATGACTGCTCTTCACATAAGACGAAAAGAAAACATCAGAGCAGATTTTTTAAGCCGTAACCTACTCAGGCAGGGAGAGTGGATACTGAATAGTTCTATCTTCAAGCAGATTGTGCGGATGTGGGGTTTTCCTGACCTCTTCGCCACCAAAAGGAACAGAAAGGTGAAGCAGCTCTATTCTCTCAACCCCAGGGAACAGCCACTGGTGGTGGATTCTGTCCTGTTCAGGTGGAACTTCAAGCTAGCTTAAGCTTTTCTCCCCCTTAGCACTATTGCCATTGGTAGTGAGAAAGAGAAGACAGGGCAAGGATTATTGTGGTTGCCCTCTTTTGGCCCAGAAGGGCATGGTTTTAGTGGCTGAGGACCATGTCGGTCACTGACCCTAGGGTGCTACTGGAGCTCCCGGTTCTCCTCTCCCATGGGCCAGTCTGGCAAGCACAAGTGGCTGTGCTTCACCTGACGGCGTGGAGTTTGAAAGGTCATTGTTAAGTAAAAGAGGTTTTTCTCCTAATCTATTAACCATTTTTCTAAAGAGTAGGACAGTTTTCACGACCAAAATTTACACCAGAACCTGGAAAAAGTTTTTGTCCAACTCAAATTTTAAGATCTGGGGGAGGTCCCAATAGGTCGGATTCTGGAGTTCCTTCATAAAGGGCTTTAGATTGGTCTATCCACTAGTAGTCTCAAAGTCCAGGTATCAGCCCTGGAGTCTCTGTTTAGCTGTTATCTCGCAGGGAATTACTGGATAGCTAGATTTATTAAGGTGTCATCTAGATCTAGGCCCATCCTTAAGGAGAGAATGATGCTGTGGGACCTGAACATGGTCCTGACAGCTATGACAGGTTCCCCATTTGAACCCATTGAGTGAGGCCCAATAAAGGTACTTTCCCTTAAAGTAGCCTTCGTGGTCTAATTAATATATACCCGAAGGGTGAGTGATTTCCAGGTTCTTTCTAGGCTACCACCATGTACCCAGTTCCTGGAGGATAGCGTTATCCTAAAGCGAGATCCATCATACTTACCGAAGGTAGCCTCCAAATTCCAAAGTTGCAGGAAATAGTTCTCCCTTTCTTCCCAATCCCAAGAATCAGAAGGAAATGAAGCTTCATACACTTGATGTCAGGAGGTGCCTGTTAGAGTACTTGTCAGTCACTAATCCTTGGACAAAGGATAATTCCTTATTTGTGTCCTTCAAGGGGGCTAGAAAGGGTCTTAGGGTGTCAAGAAGCACTTTAGCTAGATGGATCAGGGAGGCCATTGCATTAACTTATACGTCAAGTGGCAAGACTGCGCCAGAAGGTCTGAGGGCTCACTCCACACGGGCCATGGCAGCCTCCTGGGCGGAAAGATCGGAGGTCTTGATCGAACAAGATATGTAAGGCAGCTACATGGTCTTCTTTCACATTTTATAATCATTATAGGTTTGATATGGGTGCCTCTTCTGATCTCACATTTGGAATAAGGGTGCTCCAGGCTGTAGTCCCTCCCTAAAATTTTTACCTCTCTGTAATTCTCTCGTGGTACTGTCATGGGAGACTGAATAAAGTCTTAGTTACTTACCGGTAACAGTATTTTTCAGGGCCCATGACAGCACCCTTATATTCCCTCCCTTCACGTGTGGGTGAGCACTTCTTCCATTTGTAAGTATTCACGGTTGTGAAATCATCTGATGTAAGGTGTATTGTATGTTTCTGCCATTAACCATGGGAGGTCCTCTCATGCTCTGTAATCCAACTGATGTGTGGGAAAGGTGCAGCCCTTTTATGTCTGTAGGTTTCCTGTCCTTGAATGGCGGATCCCCGCTCTCGTGGTGCAGTCATGGGCTCCGAAAAATACAGTTACCGGTAAGTAGCTAAGACTATTCGCCTCATTTGTCCTTTATACCCACTACTCCACTATTTCTGGAACTTTACCACATTTCCTTATTCATCCTTTCTTGTTCTCTGGGTGTGTCTGACCTTGTTGATCATGGCAGCTTGATACCTGTAAGTGGAGCCCACACCAGGACACAATGACGAACATGGTACGTTCAGCTGACAGTTCCCATATCGAAATATATTGTCAAACTTTTGGAAACCAGTGTACAGTCATGGCCAAAAGTTTTGAGAATGACACA
>VIAB01026999.1:13911-27173 GCA_009801035.1 Oophaga pumilio
CGCGAGTTTCTTGCATCACACTCGCAATTAACTCTATTCCTATAAATTACCTTAAGGATAAGTTCACACTAGATGTTTTTTCAGCATTTTAATTCTGCAGCAAAACCTGATTTCTTGGCACTAAAGAACCTAGGAGTTTTTGCAGCGTTTTTTATGTGCTTTTTTTAATGCAAATTTTCAGCTGCATTTTACAGTACCAGCCAAGCCTATAAGATTTCAGAAATCTCATGCACGCAGCTTGTTTTTTTTTGTCATCAAGATTTTGTGCTTTGCATGGTTTTTCACACAATGGAGCATGACACTCCTTTCAGGGTTTTTTCAGCGTTTTTTCCTGTGTTTTTCACCCAATGAAATTAATTGGTGGTGAAAAAACGCTGAAAAAAGGACCAAAAATGCAGGTATCAGGTTTTGCTGCATTTTTTTGTGTCAAAACCTGGTTCTATAGAATAGGACTTTTTTTCAACACTAAACTTTATCAGCATGCACAAGAGACAAATCTAGCATGCCAAAACCACAGCAAAAAAAACGCAAGAAAAAACAAGTAAAACATGCTTTTCTTTTCTGCCAAGAAATCAGATTTTGCTGCTAAAAAACACCTAGTGTAGTATGAACATTAAAAGATGTCTATTTTTCATTTTTAACACTTAGGCCGGGATCACACATGCGACGAAAACGGCCGTCGCTTGCATGTGAAATCCCAGCTCTGGCACCGGCACTCGGGAGTGGAGCGAGCGGCTGCATGTAGTTCTATGCAGCCGCTCGCTCCACTCCCGAATGCCGGCGCCAGAGCTGGGATTTCACATGCGAGCGACGGCCGTTTTCGTCGCATGTGTGATCCCGGCCTTAGGGTAAGTTCACACTAGGCTTTTTTTTCGGCAGCAAAACCTGATCTTTTGGCAGGAAAGAAGCTGCAAAAAAAGCATGATTTTGCTGTGTTTTTTTGTGCATTTTTTTTGGCATGCTAGATTTGTCTCTTGTTCCTGCTGATAAGGTTTAGACCAAAAAAAAGTCGTATTGTACAGAATCAGGTTTTGGCATAAAAACCGCAGTAAAACCTGATACCTGCATTTTTGCTTCAGATTTTTAATGTATTTTTCACCACCCATTTGTGGGTGAAAAACGCAGAAAAAACGCTAAAAAAAACACAAAAGAAGTAACATGATTTATTGTGCAAAACAACATGCAAAGCACAAAATACCGATGACAAAAAAACAAGGTGTGTACTTGAGATTTCTGAAATCTCATAGGCTTTGCTGGTGCTGTAAAACGCAACTGAACATGTGCATGAAAAACATTGAAAAAACACCTAGTGTGAACTTATCATAATTGTGAATTGTAAAAACAAATTGCCTATCATTTTCAAAATGTACATTTAACCCCTTCCCGACATACGCCGTACTAGTACTGCTCAGGGGGAGCTGTGATACCGCAATCAGCAGTACTAGTACGGCACACCGATCGCACGGCCTCACGCTGAGCGCTGCAGCAATCTGTTTCGGGTGTCAGCTGTATGTGACAGCTTAAACGCGGCAGCAACACCCACGATTGGTGCTAGCACCGATCGCGGGCATTTAACCCCTCTGATGCAGCTGTCAGTAGTGGCATAGAGGAGTATCGCGCAGGGAGGGGACTGACTCCCTGCATTCTTCTAAAAGGGAAACACGATGCAATCGCATTGTCCTGATGGTCTACATGGAGACCCTTGGCAGCAAGATGGCCGCAGGGTCTTTCCAGGTACTGCAGGGAAGGTGGCTTGTGAGCACCTGCTGAGAGCAGACACTGGCTTGCCTCCTTCCCTGCCAGTCACATCCTGATCTGATACGCTGCAGTGCAAAGTGTCAGATCAGCGATCTGAGATTATATAGTGATGTCCCATCCTGGGACAATGTAAAAATGTAAAAAAAAAAATACAAAGTGTAAAAATATTTTTTAAAAATCCGTAAATAAAGAAAAAAAAATATTTTCCAATAAATACATTTATGTAAATTAAAAAAACAATGAAAATACACATATTTGGTATCGCCGCGACCGTAGCGACCCGCTCTATAAAACTGTCCCACTAGTTAACCCCTCAGCAAACACTGTAAAATAATAAATAAAAAACGAGGGAAAAAACAATGCTTTATCATCATGCCGCCGAACAAAAAGTGAAATAAAACGAGCTAAAAAAGACGGATGTAAATAAAAATGGTACCGCTGAAAACGTCATCTTGTCCTGCAAAAAATAAACTGTGATACAGCTCCTACAGCAGAAAAATAAAAAAGATATAGCTCTCAGAATAAAGCGATACAAAAATAATAATTTTTTTTGTAAAAGTTTTTATTGTGTAAAAGCGCCAAAACATAAAAAAAAGATACAAATTGCATATCGCTGTAATGGTACTGACCTGAAGAATAAAGCAGTCTTACCAATTTTACCACACACGGAATGGTATAAAAAAGCAAAAAACAATTCCTGATTTGCTGTTTTTTGTTCATTCTGTCTCACAAAAATCAGAATAGAAAGTGATCAAAAAATGTCATGCACCCGAAAATTGTACCAATAAAAATGTCAGCTCGTCCCAGAAAAACAAACCTTCACATAATTCAGCTGAAATATGAAAAAAATATAGCTCTCAAAATATGGTGATGCAATAACTAGTTTTCACAATAAAAAGCGTCTTTTTAGTGTGTGAAAGCAGCCAAACATAAAAACCCAATATAAATCTGGTACCGCTGTAATCACACCGACCCGAAGAATAAAGTCACCTAATCACTAATACCTCATGAGGAGCGGCAGAAAAAAATAAATAAAATCAATTCTTTACATGCTGTTGATTTTTTCATTCTGCCCCCCAAAGATCGCAGAACGGCTCTTTGCACTTTTATCCTGTGCTCTGCGCTGAGTGCTTACACCAGGGTTTCCATGTAAGTCTCTGAAATATGTGATTCAGACAGAACCCTCGATGGAAGATTCCCTATAATGAGGCAGATGGAGGCACTGTGACTGTGATCTGGCAGTGCACTTCTGTAAAGACACCACTGAACAAAAGCCAGACAGAGTCCAGAGTAACTCTGCTGCCTCATTATAGTGAATGGATCCCTCTGGGGCGTCATCTAAATCACGTCACTCAGAGAGTTAGATGGAAACCTCAGAATAAGGGCTCAGCATAGGGCGCCAGATAAATATGACCCCAATCGTTATGTAAAATGTTCCCACAGAGCTGTCATCTGTTAAAGGAAATATAGGGAACTTCCATGTTACTGGTAGCACAAAGGCTCTGGAAAAGTTAAAAGAAATTCAGCAAATTCTCTGCTCCCAAATCCAAATGCCCCCCTCCCTTCTGAGCCCCAGTGTGCCTAAACAATATTTAACGTTATAAATTTCTGTGAAGCACCTGTGGGTTCAAAGTGATCAATACACATCTAGATAAGTTCCCTAAGGGGTCTATTTTCCAAAAGGGTGTCACTTTTTGGGGGTTTTCACTGTTTAGGCACATCAAGGGCTCTCCAAACATGACATGGCGTCTGCTAATTATGGCAGCAAATTTTACATTCAAAAAGTGAATTGACGCTCCTTCCCTTCCAAGCCCTGCCATGTGCCCAAACAGTAGATTTCCCCCACATATGGTGTATTGGCATGCTCAGGAGAAATTGCACAACAAATTGTATGGTCCATTTTCTCCTGTTACTCTTGCGAAAGTAAAAAAAAATAGGTCTAAAGGAAAATTTTTGTGAAAGAAAAGTAAATGTTTATTTTTCCTTTCACATTCCAAAAGTTCCTGTGAAGCACCTGAAGGATTAATAAACTTCTTTAATGTGTTTTTGAGTACCTTAAGGCTATGTGCACAGGTAGAGGATTGTTAGCTTTTTTGCCGCGTTTTTTCGCTGTGGAAACACGGCAAAAACGATTACACAACGCAGCCCATTATATTCTATGGGATTCCGCAATGCTGTGCACATGCTATGTATTTTTCCGCGGCAGATACACATAGCGGAAAAATACGCAGCATACTCATTCTTTTTGCGCAATCGCGGCGATTCCGCCGCCATAGGAATGCATTGAACCGCTTACTTTACGCATGTGGCTATGCCCACCATGCGCAAAATGAGCGGTTCATGTGCGGTTGGTACCCAGGGCCTGGAGGAGAGGAGACTCTCCTCCAGGCCCTGGGTACCATATCCCTGTGAAAACAATAATTAAAATAAAAAATCGTGATATTCTCACCTTCCGGCGGCCCCCGCAGCTTTCCTGCCTCTCAGCGACGCTCCCGGCAACTCCCTTCCCAGTGATGCATTGCGACAATGACCCCAGATGATGTAGCAGTCTCGCGTGATGCTACGTCATCTGGGGTCATTGTCGCCAGGCATCACTGGGAACGGGAGTTGTCGAGAGCATCGTGAGGACCAAGAAGGCTGCGGGGGCCGCCGGAAGGTAAGAATATCACGATTTTTTTTTTTTATTATTTTTAACATTATATCTTTCTACTATTGATGCCGCATAGGCAGCATCTATAGTAAAAAGGTGGTCACACTTGTCAGCACTATGCATGACTCGTGTGACCAACCTGTCAATCAGTTTTCCGAGCGATGCTACAGATCACTTGGAAAACGCTAGCATTCTGCAAGCTAATTACGCTTGCAAAACGCTAGTTTTTAGCGGGAATACGCATACCAATAAAATGCGTATTTCCCGCGGCAGGGAGTTGCAGGATTGCCGCGGAAATTTCCACTGCAATTCCGCAACGTGTGCACATAGCCTGAGGGGTGCAGTGTCAGTTTTGGGTATTTTCTGTCATATAGGCCCTGCAAAGTCACTTAAAATGTGAGGTGGTCCCCCAAAAAAAATGATTTTGCAAATTTTGTTCTAAAAGTGAGAAATCACTGGTCAACTTTTAACCCGTATTACTTCCTAGCAAAAAGAAATTATGTTTCCAAAATTGTGCTGATGTAGAGTAGATATGTGGGAAATGTTTCCTTAATTAAATATTTTATGCGATATGACTCTCTGATTTAAGGGCATAAAAATTAAAAGTTTGAAAATTGAGAAATTTTCAACATTTTCATCAAATTTCCGTTTTTTCACAAATAAATGCAAGTCATATTGAGACATTTTGCCACTATCATAAAGTACAGTATGTAATAAGAAAGCATTCTCAGAATCACTGGGATCTGTTGAAGCGTTCCAGAGTTATGACCTCATAAAGTGACAGAGGTCAGAATTGTAAAAATTGGCCTGGTCAGGAAGGTGAAAACAGGCTTCGGGGTGGAGGGGTTAATATTAATGCATGATATGAGTATTATAATATAATACCTTTGTCTAATTATAGCATCATTCTTTAACATTTTTAATGCAGAAATTATAGTTATTCATAACATGTAAAGATGGCCAAGTCGATTCAGATTCTAAATAAGATTTGGATTGGCAGCTCCTCTGTCACAGGAAACCATTTGGGAATTTAAACATACAACATAGCTTGGAAACCCCAAATCCCATTATACTCTTATGTTTACTGAATTTATCTATTGTGTATTCAGGACAGAAGGTTCCTTGCAACCATGTCCTTGTAATCTAAGGGGCTTTCTTTCTCACAATGAAGAAAAAAATCCTTAATTTGCATGCATTACATTAGTCTCAAGAAGGTGAAATTCCCTCTTGATAATGAAGGTGAAATAATCCCTGCCACAAATAGAAGTCTAGAAAGAAAATTATAAACAGAAAGGAACAATGCTTGTCAAATGTAATCAGAATAATAGAATAAACAGCTTCATTCAAACCAAATCAGTGTGTATGTCTACAGCGCTGAGCTGAGCCCAGCCAAGTCACAAGCATGTATTCCATGCCAGATAAGAACTGTGAAAGTATACTATGGCATTAAACACTCGTCATTACACTAAATATTTGAGATGATTAATCATCATTACTATACTTTACATTTCTTTTGGAGAAGCTGTACAATGCAATTTACACACCAATTTATTTACACACCAAGTTTGTGAACGCCAGATCACCTGATCTACATGAGTTGTTGCCTTTCCAGAACTAAAGGTGTAGACATGGAATTGGAATGCATGTGATCTGCTTCCACAGAATTTGAAGTGCACCTATGTAAATTTATGCCTATTCCACTCATGCTGAAACATGAAATTGTCTTCCCAAAAATGTTTTTACAGAGCTGTATGCATACAATTGCCTACAATGCCTTTCTTTGCATGCTCTACCATTGTTAGCAAACTTCAACAATTGTAAAAGTCCTAGCTAGAGATGAGCTGATCTTTTGAAATACGAATTTAATAAATTGACTAAAAATGTAGCTAATAGCTAAAAATCTTCTAATTACCTGGAAAATATATGTATAACGCTCTGAATTTTTTTTAAGTCTATTGAACCCATTTTCAGATCAGTTATGCAATCACAGACTTATTAAAAAAGCACTCCCGTGAATATTTTTTTAATTTAACTCTGTGTATTTCTGCATGTAGTAGAATGGGAGTGTATTAATATACTCACTTACCACTGCTCTCTGATATCCAAGGCTCCATAGGTTTACATTGAAAGAGCGACTTTCATCTCACGCATAGAGCATAAATTGAACCGACTATTCACAATTACAATGAAGTAATTAAGAAGAGCAAAACAGCGCTAAATCCCAGAGAAAGCAGTGGTAGGTGAGTGTTTGAATACATTCACACTCCACTACATTCATATGTACACAGAATTGATGAAAAAAATATGTTTAAGTAACCTTAATCTATCTGGCCAGGGAAAATCGGATGTTAACGAGTGGTAACCAGCAGCCTATTTAACCACACAATGCAGTTTAAGACTTTGTAGGCTTTTTATATTGTATGGAAAGTTTAGAAAAAGATTCCTGTCTTTCTGTTTTTTTTATATATATAAGAAACTCGGCACTCAACTCAATGACATCAGAAGTGAACCTTAATGTAGTCCAGGATGTAGTAAACAATAAAACGTTTCGGTCAATCAGACCTTCATCAGTTACTACAGTAAATTTATAAAAAAAGAAAATGTATAAGAAAATGTATGGATAAGAAAATAATTGCGTCAGCAACAGGAAAATATAACAAAAGCAAAACAAACAAACAAAAGTATATACATGGGAAAAATGGTCATTATTACAATAGAGAAGCAAATTAAGCAGTAGAAGACATCAGACACTGAAGTCCAGCTCCACAATGTGGTCAACAGCATTTATATGCATATGAGAACAGTTGAAAAAATAAAGAAAAAGAATGAAAAAAAGAAAAAATAAAACAAAAAGGTAGACCAAATGGTCATGGTAGGCTGTAAGAGTCCAGAAGAAAAATATATTATAAAAACTAAATAGAAAAAATCAAGTAGAAAAAACAAATAGAAAAAATGAAAAAAGCACCAGAGGACAGTGAGGGGTAAAAAAAGTGTTGGTAGACATACCAGATTGCTATATTGGTGGTATCCTGTGGACACTGGTATTTAGTACAAGTGCATGTTTATAGGATATACATCATTAGCGAAAATAATGAAATACAGTGATCATATTATAAATGAAGAGTGATGCCCACCAGTTTATTGAAATGGGTAGATGCTCAAATGAGGCAATGTAACTACCGTGGATTTTGGTGAGAAATCTAAAGAGAGAATAATATGATCCATTAGACGTAAATAGGATTCTGTAAAAAGTATAAAGGCGTGTAAAATATCAGACCTTAACCCGATGAACATGTGTCCACATCAGATGCGGCATCCACCGCTGGTCGTCCGTGTGTGCATGTGCTCAGTGGCAGTTGATAACGGTAGGGTGCGGGACTCGTATGACGGCTACTGTCTAATCAGCGGCGGCTGTATAGACCGGACGTGACCTAACAGCAAGTGAATGGCTGTGTGTTCCAGGGATAGCTTTAATGTGCATTCCACCCACTTTATATGCGTGTCACAGCGTTCCAAAGACCGGAAGCGGAGAGATACGATCCTTCTCTAGTATAGTAATGCATATAAAAGGCCAGGAATGGTGGACCCGGAAAGAAATATTCGTGATCGTGCTGGTAATTGAAGAAGGGTGATATGCAATAGGTCTGAGAGGAAGGTCCAGAAGAAATATAGATCACGGAATCAAGAATTTTCTTATAGGATCAGTATAAGCGGCTCTGGAGAGAGGGAAGAGAAAACATGTTAATGAGTCTGTATGTTATAGTCATATTCACACCAGATACATGATGGCATAAAATATTCAACAGGAGCATAATAAGGGAATTGTTACAAAGATCATATGGATACAAAAATTCATTTATATGGGATGCAATGTGAAAAAAACGTCACGAAAATAAGACACAAGCAAAATTAAAAATTAAAAATGAAAAAAGAAAAAAAGAAAATATCCCAATCTTATGATGTCATTGTCATGCCGCTCTCACCGCATTCCTCTGGCGCTGGGGTTCAGCACCCGACGTCATCACTTCCAGTATCGCGTCAGGTCCGTGGGTCTCGTCAAGTGCGCACACGCACCTCCTGCGCTTTACTCTGTGGCTGTTCACTCAACTCCAGGTCCTTATCCAGCGTGCATGCGCTTCCTCCTAAGCCTGACTACGGCCGCTCCATCTTTGATGTCTCTATGGTCCTGGAGGACCTGACCCGGAAGTTCTAGCACACTTGCCCTATATCAGGCTGCCTCTTCCTGTAGGCGGCGCCTGATTATTGTTGTGCTTCCTAGCTAGACCTGCTCGGGCCCTGCTTGGCTGCTCTCTGTACTCAGGTCCCTTGCCTTGTGCTCTAGCGTGCTTCCCAGTGCGTGCTTTGACTTGCCTTGTACCTAGGTGTGCTTCCCAGCATGCGCCCTGCCTTGCTTTGTACCCAGGCATGCTTCCCCGCACGTGTTCTGTTTTGCCTCTTACCCAAGTGTGCTTCTCGGCACACGCAATACGCACTACTGTCTGCTGTTTTGCCTCTTACCCAAGTGTGCTTCTCGGCACACGCAATACGCACTTGTGGAGCCCAGCTGCGATTGAATCCATATCTCCCAGAAGGGTGCACTGAAAGAATATACCACTAGAGGTCATTATACACATTCACACACGTTTATTTATCCCCAAAGACCACCAGAGGGAGCTGTTTTAGACATATAAAAGAAGCTGAACATAGGAAGTTGCAGCTCAGTTCTGCTCAGTCATCTCAGAGGGAGCAGTTCAGTGCAGCCACCTCAGAGAAGTCAGTCTGCAGCAAGGTGAAGTGCAGAGCTGAGGTTAGAGAGGCTGCAGAGCTATTCAGTTCAGAAAGTGGAGTCTAGTAAAGGGTGGAACAGAGACCACTCCAGCCTAGTCAGAGCTGAAGCTAGGAGTACAGCTCAGTGAGAAGCGTGCCGACGCTTAGAGAGTGGTGAAGAGGCAGCCCACCAACTGCCAGTGTGTGATCGTGTGAGGATCCAGGTAGGCCGAAGGCGAGTGGAAAGTTAATGAGACAGAGGAGCCTCTACAGCTCATCTCAGCAAGCATTACCGGACACCGGGGTCCGAGCCTATAGGGATCTCCACGACCCATTAGGAGAACACCGGAGTTCCTGGAGGACTACAAGTCCCAGGAGTACCACAGAGCTGATACGTAGCAGGATCAGGAGGACGGAGTCGGCTGGTACCGGCCAAGGGACCCTGTTCTTTCAGAGAAGGTCCAACCACAAGGTCAGCCAGGTACAAGACGGAGACTAAGCTAGGCCCAGCTACACGCAGGCCAAGACTTCATTACAAAAAGGCAGAGAACAGGAGGCCACACACCTACTCAGTGGAGGAATCTGGATGTGCACCCTTCACCCTACAGTGCTCCGGGGAGTGCCTGCAACATCTTCAGTAAAGGTACCAAAGTGACTTATGTGTGTGTCTCCCTTATTACTCCTGACTGCCGGGTCCCCGTCTGTCCTGCATCCCCACACATCTATCTGCCCTGGAGGAGAACTCAGCCTTACTTGTGGAAGGCTT
The DNA here is from genome assembly GCA_009801035.1 of Oophaga pumilio. Lineage (NCBI taxonomy): Eukaryota > Metazoa > Chordata > Amphibia > Anura > Dendrobatidae > Oophaga > Oophaga pumilio. The sequence continues at coordinate 23,853 of VIAB01026999.1, forward strand.
AACATCTAGCTGCACAATATTAACCCTTCAGTGGATCTGCATAGCAGCGCTGGTCACCCTGACCAGATACCACAAGTGGCGTCACGAATCCGCATACCAATATTCAATTCACCTGTAAATATCCCACATTTCAGTGAGCCCCAGGGCCACGGACCGAGCCGTGTGCTGCCCGTGACATCCCCAATAGAAGTCGACGGGCTCGGTGCCGAGTACCCCACGGCCCTGGTGGGTGGCTCACACTACTGTCTGCTGAGTGCCCCCGTGTACACGCCTTGCACTATCCTGTACTCTGCATGTTCCCGTGTCCTTGCTTTGCACACTTCCAAACTCTGCGTACAGTACTCCCGTCTTCTGTGAGCCGGCCACCTAGTTCCAGCAGTCGTGGTACTGTATCCCCATGGGTCTGCCCCTGACGCTCCCTGTATAGGGGGTGGTTCTCACTAGGTAAGCTCACCCAGAGTGGGTTGGTATCGTGACCCAGAGGGTCCACTCCAGGAGTCGTCACAGTATAATCAGGCCATGGACCCCGCTGGTATCTCGGCCACAACTCAAAAAGAGTTGCTCTTTTTACGGGAAAACCAGACATGGATTATGTCATTTATGAAATCTATGGATTTCTGGCTGTCCGCCTTACAGACCTCTGATCCAGGGAACGTCTCTCAGTTGGCCAGTCTTCAACAAGAGCTCACTCAGAAATGTGACACCCAGGCCCACATCCTCAACTATATGGCGTCGGTAGATAACCAACTCCTTTCCTTACAATCTGTTGCCTCTGTGTCTGCCCAAGCCTTGGTCTCGCACCCGTAGCCCCATTTAGGCAAACCAGTGTGTCGGAGATTTTTGAATCAATGCCAACTTTTAGCTGCAGTCGACAGCTTCCTGCAGTGGCTGGGCAATCATGTGTGCCCACCATTACAGAGAATGAGTATTCAAAGCTCCCCACACCCATGGGAGTGGAGTGCAGTGAATACTCACTCTCTTTAATAGCGGGCACATATGATCGCCCAGCCATGGCAGGAAGCCAGTCGCTGCAGCTAACAGTGTACCTGCAACAAGGAGACCCGATTAAGAGTATCAATTTAACAAAAATTTGGCTTGTCGTGAGGAATCATCATCATCATCATTATCCCTGATTCAACTGACAGTTGCCTTGGTGTAGGAAATGAACAAAGTTCCTTGACCCCCCTACACCTGATTCCTATTTCAGCTCAGAGGACTTCTACCACTGCCACTACACCTACCAAAACAGCTCGCATATAGATATGATCAAACCGGAAATGGGAAAGTTTGGGATCTGTACCGAACACCTAGTGTCCGTTACCAATCAACTTGCTTTAAGACTGTGGGCACTTCCGGAACCATCACAGCCATGTCAAATATTGGCATGGCTGTGAGTGGCAGGCGCAGCACGTGATCCGGACTGTATAAAGGCTGGATCACGAGTGCCGCCACCATTATGATCTTATTAGTGTAGGGATAGTATGCAGCTGGAGTGAGGGACAGATTGTTACTGAGCATTCTGCAAAAAATGTGCTGTGTACTCTGCAACCCATATCTGTGGTAGTACTGTGCTACTACTGTGTTAAAAGCCTCTGTGTGTTCTCTGCACCTATATCTGTTGGAGTACTGTCCTTTAAGCCACAGTGTGTCCTCTGCACCCTCACTGTCTGTGGGAGTATTGTCCTTTAGGCCACTACGTGTACTCTGTATCCCCCGCTTGTGGGAGTATTGTCCTTTAAGCCACTGTGTGTACTCTGTACCCCCTGACTGTTCGAGTACTGTCTTTTAAGCCGCTGTCTGTACTCTGCACACCCTGCCTGTGGGAGTATTGTCCTTTAAGCCGCTGTGTATTTGCTAGTACTCTGAGAAATAAATAACTGGCATCAACCATCTCGTTGCATTTTCTAGGCCCCAAAAATATTTTTCTGGACTATTGTGTGTTTTTCAGTAGTCTAGGAAATAAATAATTGCCATCAGCTGTTTAGTTGTCATTTCTAGGCACAAAAAAAATATTTTTCTGGACTAGTGTGTTTTTTGTAGAAGTCTGGGAAATAAATAATTGTTTTCTAGTGCTGTTGCAAATAAAGAAATCTACTCTTCCGCATTACCAGGAGGAACCCCAAGCAAACACAGGGAGAACATAAATACTCCTTGCAGATCTTGTCCTTGGTTGGATTTGACAACAAGACCCCAACACTGCAAAGATTCAGTACTAACCGCTGAGCCACCGTGCTGCCCTACTTCTTCCACCTATACTACCACGACCATCTCCTCCTCCACTTGGACCTGTTCCTCCTGGTTCAAGATTCTTATTTTTATTTCTGCTCTGCTTAGCATAGTGACATGATGCAGCTTAGCGAGGGATAGTATTAGATTTTGTGTGTGCATAGTTTTAAAAAAACACTCTCTTTAAGTACTCTACACCCATGTCTGTGACATTACCGTGTATAACCAAAAGTTTTAATAATCTTCAACTTTGTTGGTGGGAGTGATGTGTGTCTAAACATATTTCTCTATTCTTATGCATGTCTGTGTTTGTACTGTGTCAAAAGCCGCTGTGTGTATTCTTTAACTCATATCTGTGGCAGTACTTTACCAAAAGACACTGTGTATATTCTTTAAACCATATCTGTGGGAGTACTGTGCCTTTAAGACACTGTGTGCATTCTGCAACCCTGCCTGTGGTGGTAATTTACCCCATTGTCTGGATGTGATATTTTTAATCAGCTTTCTCTGGGAAATGTGAAAACATGCTCTGTCGGTGAAATTTGTTATCAGATTTTCTGGGGGAAATGTGGAAACACAATCTGTGGGTGAAATTTGTTATTAGCTTCTGCGTGTGCCCAAAAGCATCTGTGTACTCTACAGCTGTGTCTGTATGAGTAGTGTACTCTGACTTTGTAACCATGCCTAATGTTCATTAAAGGATTTAACTACTCATTCCAATTACAGAGCCTCTAAACTGTAAGGAATGGCTACTTTGTCTCACAATATCAACTGCAGACTCAGATGACAAGTGGTTAATTTGCTTAACTGCTGCCTTCCTTGGATGTGGTACATGTTCATCAAGTTGCCAAAATGCGACCGTTCAGGCTGAAAACCACTGGTGACTGATCTGCTATGAGTTCAGCCTCAGTAACTGGCAGTGACATCATCGAGGTTACATCCAGTCACTGTGGCTGTGTTCCCAGCCAGGCTGAACTGTGGTGACCTCAGTTAGATCTCCGCTAGTACTGTGAGAGAAATATCGTCCAGGTTGAAAACTGTTTTTCCCCACACATGGATTACGGTGTGGGACAGAACGACTGACAGGTGAGGGAT
>VIAB01027000.1:11234-24325 GCA_009801035.1 Oophaga pumilio
TTTTGTGCACATCCATTAATCTAAAAATTTACACTATTGATGATGTGGTGAAATCATGTGTTGATCTGCACAACTACATCATGATAAGAGAGCGACCAAGCTTACAACCTGAGGAAAATGTCACATTGCATGATTACCAATTTCACCCTGTGAGAACCACAGTGGAAGTTACCCAGATGAGGGATAAGTTTGCCACTTACTTTGTTTCAGATAATGGACGTGTTGCATGGCAAGAAGAAATTATTTAAGCCTCTAATGTACCTGTTATGTGTAAAACATACCTTTAATGTTAAACATTACATACCTGTTATGTTTAATCCCTTTACTTCTGAGGGTTGTTTGCTTGTTAATGACCGGGCCAATTTTTACAATTCTGACCACTGTCAATTTATGATGTTATAACTCTGGAACACTTCAACGGATCTTAGCGATTCTGAGAATGGTTTCTCGTGACATATTGCACTTCATGTAAGTGGTAATATTTCTTCGATATAACTTGCGTTTATTTATGAAAAAAACTGAAATATGGCAAAAATTTTGAAAATTTCGCAATTTTCAAACTTTAAATTTTTATGCCATTAAATCAGAGAGATATGTCACACAAAATAGTTAATGAATAACATTTCCCACATGTCTATTTTACATCAGAACAATTTTGGAACCAAAATTTTTTTGTTAGGAAGTTATAAGGGTTAAAAGTTGACCAGCGATTTACAATAAATTTACAAAACCATTTTACAATAAATTTACAAAACCATTTTTTTAGGGACAATCTCACATTTGTAGTGACTTTGAGGGGTCTATGTGGCAGAAAATACCCAAAAGTGAAACCATTCTAAAAACTGCACCCCTAAAGGTACTCAAAACCACATTCAAGAAGTTTATTAACTCTTCAGGTGCTTCACAGGAATTCTTGGAAGAAAAAAATTAACATTTAACTTTTTGGTCAGAAAAATAATCTTTTGCAAGCAATATCTTTATTTTCACAAGGGTAAAAGAAGAAAATTGACAGAAAAAGTTGTGCAATTTCTCCTGAGTACGCCGATACCCCATATATGGGGGAAAACCACTGTTTGGGTGCACGGCAGGGCTCAGAAGGGAAGAAGCGCCATTTTACCTTTTCAAACCAAAATTGGCTCGAATTGAGATTGGACGCTATGTTGGCTTTGCAGAGCCCCTGATGTGCCTAAACAGTGGAAATGGTTTCCCTTCCGTTCCTCTTGAAAAGACTCAGAGAAGAACTAAGCATCTGTCAACTGCCATTCTAAGCTAAAGTTGCCTGCCCTTGACAGATTGCAGCAGCTTGAGGCTGGGCAAGTACAGGAATGAGAGACTGGCTAGGAATCACTGGTCCAGTTAATGATTTTGTTTCTTTTCAAAGCTTTACCTTCCATACCTCTTGAAAAGACCCAGAGAAGAGCTAAGCATCTATCAACTGCCATTCTGAGCTGAAGTTGCCTGCCCTTGTCAGGTTACAGCTGCTAAGCAGCTTAAGGCCCAGCAAGTACTGCAATGGGAGACTGCCTAGGAACACATGATCAAGTTGATGATTTGGTTTTGTCAAAGCTTTCCCTTCCATTCCTCTTGAAAAGACCCAGAGAAGAGCTAAGCATCTGTCAACTGCTATTCTAAGCTGAAGTTGCTTGCCCTCATCAGTTTGCAGCTGCTAAGCAGTTTGAGGCTGGGCAAAAACTAGAATGGGAGATTGGCTAGGAATCCCTGGGCCAGGTGATGATTTTGTGTTTTTTTTCAAAGCTTTCCCTTCCATTCCTCTTGAAAAGATCCAGAGAAGAGCTAAGCATCTGTCAACTGCCGTTCTAAACTAAAGTTGCCTGCCCTTGTCAGATTGCAGACACTAAGCAGCTTGAGGCTGGGCAAGTACTGGAATGGGAGACTGGTTAGAAATCCCTGGTCAAGATGATGATTTTGTTTTTTTCAAAGCTTTCCCTTCCATTCTTCTTGAAAAGACCCAGAGTAGAACTAAGCATCTTTCAATTGCCATTCAAAGCTGAAGTTGCCTGCCATCGTCAGATTGTAACAGCTAAGCAGCTTGAGGCCGGTCAAATAATGGAATGGGAAACAGCCTTGGAATCCGTGGTCCAGTCGATGATTTTGTGTTTTTTTTCGAAGCTTTCCCTTCCATTCCTCTTGAAAAGAGCCATAGAAGAACTAAGCATTTGTCAATTGCCATTCTAGGTGGAAGTTACCTGCCCTAGTCAGATTGTAGAAGCTAAGCAACTTGAGGCAGGGCAAATACTGGGATGGGAGATTGGCTAGGAATCCCATTTCCTGTTGATGATTTTGTTTTTTTCAAAACTTTCCCTTCCATTACTCTTGAAAAGACCCAGAGAGGATATAAACATATGTTAACTGCCATTCTAAGCTGAAGTTGCCGTCACTCGTCAGTTTGCAGTTGCTAAACAACATGAAGCAGGGCAAGCACTGGCATGGGAGACCAGCTAGGAATCACTCATCCAGTTAATGATTTTGTTTTTTTCAAAGCTTTCCCTTTCATTCCTCTTGAAAAGACCCAGAGAAGAACTAAGCATCTGTCAACTGCCATTAAAAAATGAAGTCGCTTGCCCTCGTCATATTGCAGCTGCTAAACAGCTTGAGGCTGGGCAAATGCTAGAATAAGAGACTGTCTAGGAATCACTGGTCCAGTTGATGACTTTGTATTTTTCAAAGCTTTCCTTTCCATTCCTCTTGAAAAGACCCAGAGAAAAACTAAGCATCTGACAATTGCCATTCTAAGCTGAAGTTGCCTGCCCTTGTCAGATTACAGCTGCTAAACAGCTTGAGGCCAGGCAAGTACTGGAATGGGAAACTGGCTAGGAACACCTTCAAGTTGACGATCTTGTTTTTGTCAAAGATTTCCCTTCCATTACTCTTGAAAAGACCCAGAGAAGAACTAAGCATCTGTCAACTGCTATTCTCAGCTCAAGTTGCTTGCCCTTGTCAGTTTGAAGCCGCTAAGTAGCATAAGGCTGGGCAAATACTGGAATGGGAGATTGGCTAGAAATCCCTGGTCCAGGTGATTATTTTGTTTTTTTTTTCAAAGCTTTCCCTTCCATTCCTCTTGAAAAGATTAAGAGAAGAGCTAATCACCTGTCAACTGCTGTTCTAAGCAAAAGTTGCCTGCCCTTGTCGGATTGCAACCACTAAGCAGCATGAGGCTGGGCAAGTACTGGAATGAGAGACTGACTAGAAATCCCTGGTCCAGTTGATGATTTTGTTTTTTCAAAGTTTTCTCTTGCATTCCTCTTGAAAAGACCCAGAGAAGAGCTAAGCATCTGTCAACTGCCGTTCTAAGCTGAAGTTACCTTCCCTCATCAGATTGCAGTCGCTATGCAGCTTGTGGCCGGTCAAGTATTGGAATGGGAGATTGGCTAGTAATCACTGGTCCAGTTGATGGTTTTGTTTTTTTCAAAGCTTTCCCTTCCATTCCTCTTGAAAAGACCCAGAGTAGAACTAAGCTTCTTTCAACTGCCATTCTAAGCTGAAGTTGCCTGCCATCATCAGATTGTAGCAGCAAAGCAGCTTGAGGCCGGTCAAGTACTGGAATGGGAAACCGGCTAGAAATCTATAGTCAAGGTAAAGATTTTGTTTTTTTCAAAGCGTTCTGTCAACTGCTGTTCTAAGCTGAAGTTACCTACCCTCATCAGATTGCAGCCGCTATGCAGCTTGTGGCCGGTCAAGTATTGGAATGAGAGATTGGCTAGGAATCACTGGTCCAGTTGATGGTTTTGTTTTTTTCAAAGCTTTCCCTTCCATTCCTCTTGAAAAGACCCAGAGTAGAACTAAGCTCCTTTCAACTGCCATTCTAAGCTGAAGTTGCCTGCCATCATCAAATTGTAGCAGCGAAGCAGCTTGAGGCTGGTCAAGTACTGGAATGGGAAACCGGCTAGAAATCCATGGTCCAGTTAAAGATTTTGTTTTTTTCAAATTGTTCCCTTCCATTCCTCTTGAAAAGACCTAGAGAAGACCTAAAATCTGTCAACTGTCATTCTATGCTGAAGTAGTCTGCCCTTGTCAGAGTGCAGATGCTAAACAGCTTGCAACAAGGCAAGTACTGGTAATGGGAGACCGGCTAGGCATCCCTGGTCAAGTTGATGCTTTTGTTTTTTTTCAAAGCTTTCTCTTCCATTTCTCTTGAAAAGACCCAGAGAAAAGCTAACCATCTGTCAATTGCCACTCTAAGCTGAAGTTGCCTGCCCTCATCAGATAGCAGCTGCTAAGCAGCTTGAGGCTGGGCAAGTAATGGACTGGTTGACCCACTATGAACCCCTGGTCCTGTTGATGATTTTGTGTTTTTCAAAGCTTTCCCTTCCATTCCTCTTGAAAAGACCCAGAGAAAAAAATAAGCATCCGGCAGCTGCCTTTCTAAGCTGAAGCTGCCTGCCCTCGTCAAATTCCAGCCGCTAAGTACCTTGAGGCAGAACAAGTTCTGGAATGAGAGAACGGCTAGGAATCCATGGTCCAGTTGCAGATTTTGTTTTTTTTCAAACCTTTCCCTTCCATTCCACTTGAAAATACCCAGAGAAGCACTAAACATCTGTCGTCTGAAATTCTAAGCTGTAGTTGCCTCCCTTTATCAGATTGCAGCTGCTAAGCAGCTTGTGGCTGGGCAAGTACTGCAATGGGAGAGCGGCTTGGAATCCCTGGTCCAGTTGATGATTTTGTTTTCTTCAAAGCTTTCCCTTCCATTCCTCTTGAAAAGACCCAGAGAAGCACTAAGCATCTGTCAACTGCCAATCTAAGCTGAAGTTGCCTGCCATTGTTAGTTTGCAGCTGCTAAGCAGTTTGAGGCTGGGCAAATACTGGAATGGGAGACCGGCTAGGAATCCCAGTTCCAGAGGATGATTTAGTTTTTTTCATAGCTTTCCCTTACATTCCTCTTGAAAAGAGCCAGAGAAGAACTAAGTGTCGGTCAACTGCCTTTCTAAGTAGAAGTTAACAGCCCATGATAGATTGCAGCTGCTAAGCAGCTTGAGGCCAGGCAATTTCTGGAATTGGAGACAAGCTAGGAATCCCTAGTACAGTTGGTGATTTTGTTTTTTTCAAAGCTTTCCCTTCCATTCCTCTTGAAAAGACCCAGAGAAGAATTAAGTGTCGATCAACTACCATTCTAAGTAGAAGTTATCTGCCCATGACAGATTGTAGCAGCTAAGCAGCTTGAGGCCAGGCAAGTACTGGAATGGGATACTGGCTACAAATCCCTGGTCCAGTTGACAATTAAGTATTTTTTTCAAAGATTTCCATTCCATTCATCTTGAGAAGACCCAGAGAAGATCTACATGTCTATCATCTGCCATTCTAAGCTAGAGCTGCATTCTCTTATCAGATTGCAGTCGCTAAGCAGCTTGAGGCTGCCTAAGTACTGGAATGGGAGACTGGCTAGGAACACCTGTTCAAGTTGATGATTTTGTTTTTGTCAAAGTTTTCTCTTCCATTCCTCTTGAAAAGACCCAGAGAAGAACTAAGCATCTGTCAACTGCTATTCAAAGCTGAAGTTGCTTGCCCTTGTCAGTTTGAAGCAGCTTAAGGCTGGGAAAATGCTGGAATGGGAGATTGGCTAGGAATCCCTAGTCCAGGTGATGTTTTGTTTTTTTTTCAAAGCATTCCCTTCCATTCCTCTTGAAAAGATCCAGAGAAGAGCTAAACATCTGTCAACTGCCATTCTAAGCTGAAGTTACCTGCCCTCATAAGATTGCAGCCGCTATGCAGCTTGTGGCCGGTTAAGTATTGGAATGGGAGATTGGCTAGAAATCCCTGGTCCAGTTGATGATTTTGTTTTTTTCAAAGCTTTCCCTTCCATTCCTCTTGAAAAGACCCAGAGAAAAACTAAGCATCTGTCAGCTGCCATTCTAAGCTGAAGCTGCCTGCCCTTGTCAGATTCCAGCCACTAAGCATCTTGAAGCAGAACAAGTGCTGGAATGGAGACCGGCTAGGAATCCCTGGTCCAGTTGCTGATTTTATTTTTTTCAAAACTTTCCCTTCCATTCCTCTTGAAAATACCGAGAGAAGAAGTAGCCATCTGTCAACTGCCATTCTAAGCTGAAGTTGCCTGCCCTCGTCACATTGCAGCCACTAAACAGCTTAAGGCCGGGCAAGTACTGGAATGGGATACCGGCTAGGAATCTATGGTCCAGTTGATGATTTCGTTTTTTTCAAAGCTTTCCCTTCCATTCCTCTTGAAAAGACCCAGAGAACAACTAAGCATCTGTCAACTGCCTTTCTAAGCTGAAGTTGCCTGCCCTCATCAGATTACAGCCGCTAAGCAGCTGGAGGCCAGGCAAGTACTGGAATTGGAGACCAGCTAAGAATACATGGTTGAGTTGATAACATTGTTTTTTCAAAGCTTTCCCTTCCATTCCTCTTGAAAAGACCCAAAGAAGAACTAAGCATCTGTCAACTGCCATTCTACGCTGAAGTTTCCTGCCCTTGTCAGATTGCAGCGGCTAAGCAGCTTGAGGCAGTGCAAGTACTGGAATGTGAGACCAGCCAGAAATCCTTTGTCCGATATTGATTCTGTTTTTTTTCAAAGCTTTCCCTTCCATTCCTCTTGAAAAGACCCAGAGAAGAACTAAGCATCTGTCAACTGCCGTTCTAAGCTGCAGTTGCTTGTCCTTGTTATGTTCCAGCTGCTAAGCAGCTTGAGGCTGGGCAAGTACTGGCATGGGAAGCCAGCTAGAAATCCCTTGTCAGGATAATGATTCAGTTTTTTTTTCAAAGCTTTCCCTTCCATTCCTCTTGAAAAGACCCAGAGAAGAACTACACATCTGTCAACTGCCATTCTAAGCTGAAGTTGTCTGCCCTCATCAGATTACAGTCACTAAGCAGCTTGAGGCCAGGCAAGTTCTGGAATTGGAGACCAGCTAGAAATCCATGGTCAAGTTGATGATTTTGTTTTTTTTCAAAGCTTTCCCTTCCATTCCTCTTGAAAAGAGCCATAGAAGAACTAAGCATCTGTCAACTGCCATTCTAAGCGTAAGTTGCTTGCCCTCATCAAATTGCAGCAACTAAGCAACTTGAGGCTGGGCAGGTACTTGAATGGGAGACTGCATAGGAATCGCTTTTCCTGTTGATGATTTTGTTTTTTTCAAAGCTTTCCCTTCCATTCCTCTTGAAAAGACCCAGAGAGGATGCAAACATCTGTTAACTGTCATTCTAAGCTGAAGTTGCCTTCACTCATCAGGTTGCAGTTGCTAAACAGCTTAAGGCTGGACAAGTACTGGAATGGTGAGACCAGCTAGGAATACCTTGTTTAGTTGATGATTTTGTTTTTTTCAAAGCTTTCCCTTTCATTCATCTTGAAAAGACCCACAGAAGAACTAAGCATCTGTCAACTGCCATTCTAAGCTGAAGTTGCCTGCCCTCGTTGGATTGCAGCCCCTAAGCAGCTTGACAATGGGCAAGCGCTGGAATAGGAGGCTGGCTAGACATGCCTGATCCAGTTGATGATTTTGCTTTTTTCAAAGCTTTCCCTTCAATTCCTCTTTAAAAGACTCAGAGAAGAACTAAACATCTGTCAACTGCCATTCTAAGTTGATGTTGCCTTCCCTTATCAGATTACAGCTGCTAAGCAGCTCGAGGCCAGGCAAGTACTGGAATGGGAGACTGACTAGGGAGCCCTGGTCCAGTTGATAATTTTGTTTTTGTCAAAGCTTTCCCTTCCATTCCTCTTGAAAAGTCCCAGAGAAGACCTAAGCATCTGTCAACTGTTATTCTAAGCTGAAATTGCCTACCCTTGTCAGATATCAGCCTCTAAGTAGTTTGAGGTTGGGTAAATACTGGAATGGGAGACTAACTAGAAATCCCTGGTCCAGTTGATGATATTTTTTTTTTTTCAAAACTTTCCCTTCCATTCCTCTTGTAAAGATCCAGAGAAGAACTCAGCATTCGTCAACTGTCGTTCTAAGCTGAAATTGCTTGCCCTCGTCAGATTGCAACCGCTAAGCAGCTTGAGGCCAAACAAGTGTTGGCATGGGAGACTGGCTAGGAGTCACTGGTCCAGTTGATGATTTTGTTTTTTTCAATGCTTTCACTTCCATTCCTCTTGAATAGACCCAGAGAAGAACTAAGCGTCTTTTAACTGCCGTTCTAAGCTGAAATTGCCTGCCACCATCAGATTGCAGCCGCTAAGCAGCTTGAGGCTGGGCAAATACTGGAATGGGAGACCGGCTAGTAATCCCTGTTCCAGTTGGTGATTTTGCTTTCCCTTCCATTCCTCTTGAAAAGACCCAGAGAAGAACTATGCATCTGTCAAGTGACATTATAAATTGAAGTTGCCTGCCCTTGTCTAATTATAGCTGTTAAGCAGTTTGAGGCTGGGCAAATAATGGTATGTGAGACCGGCTAGAAATCCCTGGTCCAGGTAAAGATTTTGTTTTTTCAAAGCTTTCCCTTCCATTCCTCTTGAAAAGACCCAGAGAAGAACTAAGCATCTGTCAACTGCTATTCTAAGCTGAAGTTGCCTGCCCTCGTCAGTTTGCAGATGCTAAGCAGCTTGAGGCTGAGCCAGTATTGGAATGGGAGACCGGCTAGGAATTCCTGGAAGGACTGATGGTTTTGTTTTTTTCAAAGCTTTCCCTTCTATTCCTCTTGAAAAGACCCAGAGAAGAACTAAGCATCTGTCATCTGCCATTCTAAGCTATAGTTGCCTCCCTTCATCAGATTGCAGCCGCTAAGCAGCTTGATGCTGGTCAAGTACTGGGATGGGGGAGCTGTTAGGAATCCCTGGTCCAGTTGATGATTTTGTTTTTTTTCAAAGCTTTCCCTTCCATTTCTCTTGAAAAGACCCAGAGAAGAACAAAGCTCATTTCAACTGCCATTCTAAGCAGAAGTAGCCTGCTCTCGTCAGATTGCAGCCGCTAAGCAGCCTGAGGCTGGGCAAGTAATGGAATGGGAGACTGGCTAGGAACCCCTGGTCCAGTCGATGATATTATTTAAAGATTTCCGTTCCATTACTCTTGAGAAGACTTAAGCATCTGTCAACTGTTATTCTAATCTGAAGTTGCCTTCCCTTGTCAAATTGCAGCCGCTAAGCAGCTTGAGGCCGGGCAAGTAATGTAATTGGGAGTCTGGGTAGAAATTCCTGGTCAAGTTAATGTCTTTTGTTTTTTTCAAAGCTTTCCCTTCCGATCCTCTTGAAAAGACCCAGAGAAGAACTAAGCATCTGTCAAATGCCATTCTAAGCTGAAATTGCATTCCTTTGTCAGATTGCAGCCACTAATCATCTTGAAGATGAGCAAGTAATGGAATGGAATGCTGGCCTGGAATCCTAGGTCCGGTTGATGATTTTGTTTTTTTTCAAAGATTTCCCTTCCATTCCTCTAGAAAAGACCCAGCGAAGAACTAAGTATCTGTCAAATGCCATTCTAAGCTGAAGTTTCCTGCCCTTGTCAGATTGCAGATGCTAAGCAGCTTAAGGCTGGGCAGCTACTGGAATGGGAGACTGGCAAGGACTCCCTGTCTGGTTGAAGATTTTGTTTTTTTCAAAGCTTTCCCTTCTATTCCTCTTGAAAAGACCCAGAGAAGAACAAAGCATATGTCAACTTCCATTCTAAGCTATAGTTGCCTCCCCTTGTCAGATTGCAGCGGCTTGAGGCTTGACAAGTACTGTAATGGGAGAGCTGCTTGGAATCCTTGGTCCAGTTGATGCTTTTGTTTTTTTCAAAGCTTTCCCTTCAATTCCTCCTGAAAAGACCCAGTGAAGAGCTAAGTATTTGTAAGCTACCATTCTAAGCTGAAGCTGTCTGACCTCATCAGATTCCAGGTGCTAAGCAGCATGAGGCAGAGCAAGTACTGGAATGGGAGACTGGCTAGGAATCCCTGGTCCAGTTGATGATTTTGTTTTTTTCAAAGATTTCCCTTCAATTCCTCTTGAAAAGACTCAGAGAAGAACTAAGCATCTGTCAACTGCCATTCTCAGCTGACATTGTCTGCCCTTGTCAGATTGCAGCCGCTAAGCAGCTTGATGCTGAGCAAGTACTGAAATAGGAGTACAGTGAGAAATCCTTGGTCCAGTTGATTATTTTATTTTTTTCAAAGCTTTCCCTTCCATTCCTCTTGAAAAGACCCAGAGAAGAACTATGCATGTCAGCTGCCGTTCTAAGCTGAAGTTGGCTGCCCTCATCAGATTGTAGCCGCTAAGCAGCTTGAGGCTTGGCAAGTACTGGAATAGGACACTGGTTAGGAATCCCTTGTCCAGTAGATGATTTTGTTTTTTTCAAAGCTTTCCCTTCCATTCCTCTTGAAAAGACCCAGAGAAGAACTAATCCTCTGTCAACTGCCATTCTAAGCTGAAGTTGCCTGCCCTCATCAGATTGCAGCTTGAGGCCGGGCAAGTACTGGAATGGGATAAAGGCTAGGAATCCATTGTCCAGCTGATGATCTTGTTTTCTTCAATGCTTTCACTTCCACTCCACTTGAAAAGACCCAGAGAAGAACTAAGCATCTGTCAACTGCCATTCTATGATGAAGTTGCCTGCTCTCGTCAGATTGCAGCAGCTAAGCAGCTTGAGGCCGGGCAAGTACTGAAATATGAGATGAGCTAAGAATCCCTGGTCCAGTTGATGGTTTTGTTTACTTCAAAGCTTTCCCTTCCATTCCTCTTGAAAAGACCCAGAGAAGAACTAAGCATTTGTCAACTGCCATTCTATGATGAAGTTGCCTGCTCTCGTCAAATTGCAGCAGCTAAGCAGCTTGAGGCCGGGCAAGTACTGGAATATGAGATGAGCTAAGAATCCCTGGTCCAGTTGATGGTTTTGTTTACTTCAAAGCTTTCCCTTCCATTCCTCTTGAAAAGACCCAGAGAAGAACTAAGCATCTGTCAGCTGCCATTCTAAGCTGAAGTTGCCTGCTCTCATCAGATTGCAGCTGCTAAGCAGCTTGAGCCTGGTCAAGTTCTGCAATGGGAGACTGGCTAGAAATCCCTGGTACAGTTGATGATTTTGTTTTTTTTCAAAGCTTTCCCTTCCATTTCTCTTGAAAAGACCCAGAGAAGAACTAAGCGTTTGTCAACCGCCATTCTAAGCAGAAGTTGACTTTCGTTGTCTGATTGTATTCGCTAAGTAGCTTGAGGCTGGGCAAGAACTGTAATGGGAGACCAGCTAGGAAACTCTGGTCCAGTTGATGATTCTGTTTTTTTCAAAGCTTTTCCTTCCATTCCTCTTGTAAAGTCCCAGAGAAGAACTAAGCATTTGTCAACTGCCGTTCTAAGCTGAAGTTGCTTGCCCTCGTCAGATTGCAGCAACTAATCAGCTGGAGGCCGGGCAAGTACTGGAATGGGAGACTGGCTAAGAATCCCTGGTCCAGTTGATGATTTTGTTTTTTTCAAAGCTTTCCCTTCCATTCCTCTTGAAAAGACCAAGAGAAGAACTAAGCATCTGTCAAATGCCATCCTAAGCTGAAGTTGCCTGGCTCTGTCAGATTGCTGCTGCTAAGCAGCTTGAGACTGGGCTGGTACTGGAATGTGAGACCAGCTAGAAATCCTTGACCCTGTTGGTGATTTTTGTTTTTTTCAAAGCTTTCCCTTCCACTCCTCTTGAAAAGACCCAGAGAAGAACTAAGCATCAGTCAACTGCCATTCTAAGCTGAAGTTGCCTTCCCTAGTCAGAATGCAGCTGCTAGGCAGCTTGATGCAGGGCAATTACTAGAATAGGAGACTTGCTTGGAATCCCTGGTCCAGTTGATGATTTTTGTTTTTTTCAAAGCTTTCTCTACCATTGCTCTTGAAAATACCAAGAGAAGAGCTAAGCATCTGTCAACTGCCATTCTAAGCTGAAGTTGCCTCTGCTCGTCAAATTGCAGCAGCTAAGCAGCTTGAGGCTTAGCAAGTACTGGAATGGGAGACCTGCTAGAAATAACTGGTACAGTTGATGATTTTATTTTTTTCAAAGCTTTCCCTTCCATTCCTCTTGAAAAGACCCAGAGAAGAACTAAGCATCTGTCAACTGCCATTCTAAGCTGGAGTTTCTTTCCCTCATCAGATTGCAGCTGCTAATCAACTTGTGGCAGGGCAAGTACTGGAATGGGAGACTGGCTAGGAATCTCTGGTCCCAGTGGAAATCCCCCACAAGTGATGCCATTTTGGAAACTAGTCCCGCTAAGGAATGTATCTAGATGTATGTTGAGCACTTTGAACCCCCCAGTGCTTCACACAAGTTTATAATGTAGAGCCGTGAAAAAAAAAATCATATTTTTTCCTCAAGCATGATCTTTTAGTTCCCAATTTTTTATTTTCCCAAGGGTAAGAGGAGAAATTGGACCCCAAAAGTTGTTGTCCAATTTGTACTGAGTACGCTGATACCCCATATGTGGGGGAGAACCACTGTTTAGTGCACTATATTTTCTATATATAATTGTGTTGCAATCCATACCTATTATATCCTTTTTTAAAAATGTATTAATTCCATCTGGCACAACCTTTTCCCCTCATTTTTATATGTCGTGTCTTTAATTGTCTGTTGTGCTTTTATATTTTTTTATTAATTATCATGTTCATTTGATTATGGATTAATAAAGTCATTATATTAATGTTTGCCTTTTTAAATACATTTTTGGTAGGATTAATAGTTAGATAAAGATGAATAGACAGAACAGAAAGTGATCTTATGCTTTCCTAAAACAACTGTAATGTTGCTCTAACTGTCGACAGTGGTCACAGTAATGACCAATCTAAGGGTGGTTATAAATCTAATAGTAAGGCCATAACTAAAGGTGGACATACACTTTAGCTTTCTGTTGAATGTGCAATGCTCCTGTACACATACATGCTCTGCTCATCATTAAGCTCTTGATAGTCCTCCACACACTGCTTCAACAGATGATGTTGAGAATAAGAAGGATAAGATATGTTGACATTTTGTATGCCTAATCCTTATGTAACGGATAAATGCCCTTACTAAAAAAGGATCTGGCAGTGTTTTACTCCCATCTCCCCTTTGAAAGCACAAAATCACTTAACTAAGCTGAACATGTATCTTTCTGAGGTATGGCTAGAGAATAGCCATCACCTGAACAGGCTTTTTCAGCCAACTGCAATCTAAAGTACAGTACAGACCAAAAGTTTGGACACACCTTCTCAT
>VIAB01027005.1:0-33032 GCA_009801035.1 Oophaga pumilio
GAAAACGGACTGATTTTTTTCCCACTAGTGGGTATGAGCCCTTAGAGTTCATACCCACTTGCGAGAAAAACAATTTCAGGACCGAAAAAAGGGGCGAGTGCTATGCGAGTGTCATGCGAGTGTAATGCGATTTCTGTGCGACTTTTCCATATGACATGCATATGACATGCGTATGCAATCCGTATGCAATGCGATATTAACATGAGCTTTTACATAGAGCAGTTCTTTCCATGTAAAAAACTCATGTTAAAATAGCATTGTAAAAAAAACTGTACACATCGTTTAAAAACAAAATAATCTTCAAAACATAGATATATATATGTGTGTGTGTGTATAGATAGATAGATATATAGATAGATATAGTAAAAGCCGGCAGATGCGCCTTCAGTAAAAAGTAAAATAGGTTAGAATAGAATAGATATATACACATAGAATACATACTGTATATACAGTGCCTTGCAAAAGTATTCAGCTCCATGGAACTTTTCAACCTTTTTCCCACATATCATGCTTCAAACATAAAGATACCAAATGTAAATTTTTGGTGAAGAATCAACAACAAGTGGAACACAATTGTGAAGTTGAACGAAATTTATTGGTTATTTTAAATTTTTGTGGAAATACAAAAACTGAAAAGTGGGGCGTGCAAAATTATTCGGCCCCTATAACTTAATACTTTGTTGTGCCACCTTTTGCTGCGATTACAGCTGCAAGTCGCTTGGGGTATGTCTCTTTCAGTTTTGTACATCGAGAGATTGAAATTCTTCCCCATTCTTCCTTGGCAAACAGCTCGAGCTCAGTGAGGTTGCATGGAGATCGTTTGTGAACAGCAGTTTTCAGCTCTTTAAACAGATTCTCGAATGGATTCAGGTCTGGACTTTGACTTGGCCATTCTAACACCTGGATACATTTATTTGTGAACCATTCCATTGTAGATTTTGCTTTATGTTTGGGATCATTGTCTTGTTGGAAGACAAATTTCCGTCCTGTCCCAGTCTCAGGTCTTTTGCAGACTCAACAGGTTTTCTTCAAGAATGATCCTGTATTTGGCTCCTTCCATCTTTGCATCAATTTTAACCATCTTCCCTTCCCTGCTGAAGAAAAGCAGGCCCAAACCATGATGCTGCCACAACCATGTTTGACAATGGGAATGGTGTGTTCAGGGTGATGAGCTGTATTACCTTTCCGCCAAATATATAATTTGGCATTGTTGCCAAAACGTTCTATTTTGGTTTCATCTGACTAGAGCACCTTCTTCCACATGTTTGGTGTGTCTCCCAGGTTGCCTGTTGCAGACTTTAAATGACACTTTTTATGGATATCTCTGAGAAATGGCTTTCTTCTTGCCACTCTTCCATAAAGGCCAGATTTGTGCACTGTACGACTGATTGTTGTCCAATGAACAGACCATCCCACCTCAACTGTAGATCTCTGCAGTTCATCCAGAGTGATCATGGGCCTCTTGGCTGCATCTCTGATCAGTCTTCTCCTTGTTTGAGATGAAAGTTTAGAGGAACGGCCGGGTCTTGGTAGATTTGCAGTGGTATGATACTCCTTCCATTTCAATATGATCACTTGCACAGTGCTCCTTGGGATGTTTAAAGTTTTGGAAATCATTTTGTATCCAAATCCAGCTTTAAACTTCTCTACAAAAGTATCACGGACCTGCCTATTGTGTTCCTTGGTCTTCATGCTGCTCTCTGTGCTTCAAACAGAACTCTGAGGCTATCACAGAGCAGTTGCATTTATACAGAGACTTGATTACACACAGGTGGATTATATATATCATTATTAGTAATTTAGGACAACATTGGATCATTCAGAGATTCACAATGAACTTCTGGAGTGAGTTTGCTGCACTGAAAGTAAAGGGTCCGAATAATATTGTACGCCCCACTGTTCAGTTTTTGTATTTCCACAAAAATTTAAAATAACCAATAAATTCTGTTCAATTTCATAATTGTGTCCCACTTGTTGTTGATTCTTCACCAAAAATTTACATTTGGCATCTTTATGTTTGAAGCATGATATGTGGGAAAAGGTTGAATAGTTCCAGGGAGCCGAATACTTTCGCAAGGCACTGTATATATACATGTCATTGAGACACATATATATATACATTACAGACCAAAAGTTTGGACACACCTTCTCATTCAAAGATTTTTCTGTATTTTCATGACTATGAAAATTGTAGAATCACACTGAAGGCATCAAAACTATGAATTAACACATGTGGAATTCTACATTACACTTTACAAAAAAGTGTGAAACAACTGAAAATATGTCTTATATTCTAGGTTCTTCAAAGTAGCCACCTTTTGCTTTGATTACTGCTCTGTACGCAGAAAAGGTGAACGGATGGACTCTACATGCCTAGTTCCTACCGTTAAGCATGGTGGAGGTGGTGTGATGGTGTGGGGGTGTTTTGCTGGTGACACTGTTGGGGATTATTCAAAATTGAAGCGGTGAGCGGTCCAGCTCACCCCAAACCATCTCGATTGGGTTCAGGTCTGGTGACTGTGGAGGCCAGGTCATCTGGCGTAGCACCCCAACACTCTCCTTCTTGGTCAAATAGCTCTTACACTGTCTGGAGGTGTGTTTGGGGTCATTGCCCTGTTGAAAAATAAATGATGGTCCAACTAAACGCAAACCGGATGGAATAGCATGCTGCTGCACGTTGCTGTGGTAGCCATGCTGGTTCAGTATGCCTTCAATTTTGAATAAATCCCCAACAGTGTCACCAGCAAAGCACCCCCACACATCACACCTCCTCCTCCATGCTTCACGGTGGGAACCAGGCATGTAGAGTCCATCCGTTCACCTTTTCTGCGTGCAAAGGAGTAATCAAAGCAAAAGGCGGCTATTTTGAAGAACCTAGAATATAAGACATATTTTCAGTTGTTTCATACTTTTTTGTAAAGTGTAATGTATAATTCCACATGTGTTAATTCATAGTTTTGATGCCTTCAGTGTGATTCTACAATTTTCACAGTCATGAAAATACAGAAAAATCATTGAATGAGAAGGTGTGTCCAAACTTTTGGTCTGTAATGTATATATATTTATAGTTCATACATTTCTACATAGCATAATAGCTTCTAATTCAATTGCTGGCTTCTGTAAAATCATTACAGAACCCGACATGAAATGACACATGGTTTACATACAGTAAACCATTTCATTTCATTTAGTTTGATATCTGCTTTTGACTAATAATTAAATGAGTGTATGTGTGCAAAATTTTGGACATGTAGGTGTTAATTTAACATTTAAATTCATTGTGCGTGGGCTCCCGTGGTATTTTCTTCACCAGACAGGGAAAGCCAGTGACTAAGGACAGATATTAATAGCCTTGAGAGGGACTTTTGTTTTTGGCCCCCCCCTGACTCCAAACATCTGGCCCCAGCCACCCCAGAAAAGGCACATCTATCATTAGATGCACCTATTCTGGCACTTAACCTCTGTATTCCCATTGCCTTTAGCAGTGGCTCATGGGTTAATTAGGGGTTAATGCCACCTTGCTATTGAAAGGTGACATTAATCGGGGTTAATAATGGAGAGTTGTCAATTAGACAACTCTCCATTAATCCTATTGTAGTAAAGGGTTAAAAAAACACACACACATTAATGAAAAAATATTTTAATTAAATAATTACATATAGTTTTTGACCAAATTTTATTATACTGCTAATCTATCTGAATCCATTGTTCTCCTGTGATAAAAAAAAATAAAAAAGCAACAATATCCATACCTCTACGCCATTCAGTAGGTCCTCCCCTGCAATCCATCACAAGGGGTTAAATAGTTTAAAGCTGGGACTGATGCTAATGCTACCGGTCCGGCTTTAAACCACTGAAGAATGAATTAATTCATGTGTGCGCAGGCGCCCCCGGCTGACTGGAGATGAACTGATTAGCGTGGGAAAAGTTAAGTAATTTTTTCCCGCGCTATCGAGTTCACTTCAGGTCAGCCAGGGACTCCGCACAGCCTCACTGATGTCAGCGGTAGTCCTGATACTGATTATATGTTACTTACAAGGACAAGAAATTGTTATTCAAAACTTTGCTGATGCTAGACTATTGGGGCAAAACAGGAAGCATGATACTTATTTGGCCATATAACCCTACGCTCTGACAATAATTATATGCTACTTATAAGGTTGAAGGACTATCATCTAAAACTATGTTGTTGTTTGACTACTGGGGTAAAACAATATTAAAGCAGCCAGGGGGCACAGCCTTACATTTATTTCTATACAAACACATCCCCTGTTTGGAGGTTTATTCCCACCCTGTTTTTTTAGTCTTTTTATGTTTTACATTTTTTTGTATATTCTTTTAATATGTATTAATAAAATTAAAAAAAAATTAAAAAAAGATAATTCTTGCTGGATTCTCTCTATGTCCTGAGGTGATTATCACTAATTGGGATTTGAGTAAATTGTAATTTGGAGTGTCTAGCGCCTTCAACTATATGCTGTGGACTTTAGTGCTTAATTAATATGTGAAACCTTAAAACATTTTTGAAGAGATGGACAATTTGATCAAATTATTTAGTGGAAAGGAAACAGATTTTTATGCCTAAAATATAGTGACTGTTCAAAACAAAAAGGTTCACATGAGTTCAGGAAAAAATACACAATTGCAAATGTAAAAATAGCAGGGGTGGGGAATTAGTTTGGCATAGTACAGGATACCTAAGACATTGGCAGAGCATTTTATAGGTCAGGCTTTGTTTACTTTCACATATTGGTCATGCCATTGAGTTGATCAGGTATTGTTCAATTTCACATATTGTTTAGGCAATGTTTACTGTCACACTTTGGTCTGGCATTGAGATGCTCAGTCTAAAGGTACTGTCACACTAAGCGAGATCGCTATCAAGATCGCTAAAGAGTCAGCGATTTTATGACTCAGTAGCGATCTCGTTAGCGACGCAGCTGTGTGTGACATGTAGCAGCGATGTGGCCCCTGCTGAGATGTCGCTGATCGCTTATGAACGTTCGGAGCCGTTTTTTGGTCGCTGGTGTCCCGCTGGTGAGCCTGAATCTCTGAGTGTGACACCCTTTATGAACGACTTTACCAACGTCGCAGGCGGGACTATGTTTTCCCAACGACCGCAGAGGTCGTTATACAGATCGCTGATCTCTGATGAGATCTTTGTGTTTGTAAGCTAACTAGTGACCACATAGCGATCGCACTAGCGATCTCGCCAGGTCGTGTCGTTGTCGTGATCGCTAGTGTGACCGCTAAGTGTGACAGTGCATTAAGGGCCCCGTCTCACATAACGAGATCGCTAGCGAGATCGCTGCTAAACAGCGATCTCAGCAGTGATCTCGCTATGTCTGACACGTACCAGCGATCAGGCCCCTGCTGTGAAAATGGCAGTACTTTTTTTCATCGCTGGTCTCCCGCTGGCCATCACGCATCGCTGCGTGTGACAGGCAGAAGACCAGCGATCTACTGGTAACCAAGGTACACATCGGGTTTCCAGGGGTTGTGCCTGGAAACCCGACGTGTACGTTGGATACCAGCGCCCTGCTGCAGGGGAGCTGGTATCCAAGGTACACGTCCAGTTTCCAGGCACCGCGCAGCGCCTGGAAACCCGACGTGTACCTTGGTTACCAGCTCCCTGCATCAGCGCGCTGGTATCCAACGTACACTGCAGGTAACTAGGCGATGTTACCCGCAGTGTCGCTGTCCTGATCGCTGCCTTAGCTGCCTGTTTGGCAGCTCAGCAGCGATCATGTAGCGACACACCAGCGATCCTGATCGTTGTTGAGATCGCTGATGTGTCGCTATGTGAGACGGGGCCCTTAGCAACAGCGATCACGACAATGACACGACCTGGCGAGATCGTTGGTGCGATCGCTATGTGGTTGCTAGTTAGCTTCCAAACACAAAGATCTCATCAGAGATCAGCGATCTGTATAACGACCTCTGCGGTCGTTGGGAAAACCTAGTCCCACCTGCGCCGCTGGTAAAGTCGTTCATAAAGGGTGTCACACTCAGCGATTCAGGCTCACCAGCGGGACACCAACGACCAAAAAACGGCTCAGAACGTTCATAAGCGATCAGCGACATCGCAGCTGGGGCCACATCGCTGCTACATGTCACACACAGCGACGTCGCTAACGAGATCGCTACTGCGTCATAAAATCGCTGACTCTTTAGCGATCTCGTTAGCGATCTCGCTTAGTGTGACAGTACCTTTAGTTTTCTTTAACACATATCACTAATTTAATCAAGCTGTACTAGTGCTAACTGCCATGCTTATGTGACGACACCAAAACATTTTGGTTTAAACTTGAGAAAATCTCAAAAATAAATGGGTTTAGCATCCTGCTGTACATGCTTTTTCACTAAAATGCTGCAAAAACTGATGACGTTTTTTGCAGCATTTTTGCTGCTTTTTTGCATTTACTCATTGCATTCTATGGGTCAAAAAACACTGCAAAAATGCTGAAAGAATTGACTTGCTGCAGTTTTAAAAACAGCAGCAGTTTTCCAATTCAGTCTGGAAAAAAAAACATCTACATGATATTTTTGAAAATCTCAGCTTTTCCTGGTACTGTAAAAAGCAGCTTTTTTTGCACATAAAAACGATTTCAGTACAAATTTTGCTAAATTTGCCAAAGTCAATGAATTTAACTATTTCCCAATTCGTAATTGGCTACCTATTACAGTGCAGAAAAGTAAGATCACGTAAACTTAGCCATAACATTACAATAATTCCCTACAATTTCCAGACAGACACATTGGCACAGTAGCAAATCAGGAGGGATTATATGTGTGAAGTCACTGATTATTCACAGCCACTATGAAAGCCCAAGCAGGAGATGCTGATGTTATTTTGTTGCGAATTTAACTAAAAGAGAGGACCTTAGAGGTAAGGGTCCTGTTACACATAGCGACACACCAGCGATCCCGACAACGATATGCATGTGTCAGGATCACTGGTGTGTCGCTACATGATCGCTGCTGAGCTGCCAAACAGGCAGCTCAGGCAGCGATCAGGACACGTCGCTTATTTACCCGCAAGTGTACCTTAGATACCAGCGCGCTTGTGCAGGGAGCTGGTAACCAAGGTACACATCGGGTTTCCAGGAGCTGCTCGGCGCTTAGTAACCCGCTGTGTACCTTGGTTACCAGCTCCCCTGCACAAGTGCGCTGGTATCTAAGGTACACATCGGGTTTCCAGGTGCCGCCCGGCGCCTGGAAACCCGATGTTTACTTTGGTTACCAGCTCCAGCTTGCTTATCGCTGGTCTCCCAACTGTCACACGCAGCGATGCGCGCTTGGCAGCGGGAGACCAGCAATCAAAAAATGGTCCAGGACATTCAGCGACGATCAGTGACACCCAGCAGGGGGGGCTGATCGTCGCTGAGTGCCACGCTAAATGAGATTGCTGGCTAGGTCGCTGCTATGTCACAAAATCGGTGACGTTTCAGCGATCTCGCTATGTGTAAAGGGTCCTTAAGTCAAAGGGAGAAAGGGAGATACATAATACAGAAAATATATTGCTTACAAATAGTTTGTGACACCAGTGAGGATTAGTGTGTGAGAAGAGAATATATTTAATTAACAGAGAGAGAGAGGAATGTCACTATCTGATATTGTAGGGAGGGGCAGATAGCTGCTTGGTCCTCTCAATGTGCTACAGTACTGCAATTCACCCACTGTGTTCTCACAACAGTGCATTAATTTTTTTGCATTTGTGAATTTTGATGTGACCAATATTGTTTTACTTTTTTCGTCAAAAACTAGTATTTAAAGAAGTTTTCAGAAAACAGTGGTTCAGTTTATTTCTGAAACTGGGAACTCCCTTTTAACAACACGGAAAATACTTTTAATTTCAATTTGGCATGTGTTACAGC
Organism: Oophaga pumilio; assembly: GCA_009801035.1. Lineage (NCBI taxonomy): Eukaryota > Metazoa > Chordata > Amphibia > Anura > Dendrobatidae > Oophaga > Oophaga pumilio. Next base: position 7,878 of record VIAB01027005.1, read on the forward strand.
ACTGATTTGCAACTCTCCTGTTTGTGCAGCCTCATGTGATGGAGAATACACACTGTTCCTTAGAATTTCCATTGTATGGCAAGGTGCACACAACAATTGTCACATGGACTGTCCATGGCTCTCATGACCAAGTGAGTGAATTTTATTTTAGCTACTGTTGCCCCACACACGCTGATAGGGTTGGCGGATCGCACTAAATAAAATGAATAATAAAGTGCGATAGCAACTCGGGGTCCACCATGCAGAGATGTAACCTGTTGCTAATGTGAACAATGATGGAACTAAACAGCGAGCGTTCACCTTAATACGACTGCATTAACTCCACGCAGTATGAACAGAATGCACAGTATTCAGCTCTGTTATCTTCACAGAGAGGTAGAGATAAAGGATTGAGCTCACTCTGTACCTGACTCGTGCCAATCGCACACGTGGCCGAAACAGACGCTGAGTCAAGAGAACAAACTAAAAAACGGACGCTGGCTACAAAACCCTGTTGACTTCACAGGGGAGCACAGCTCTTTGTTTGGATCTTGCTCTGTAACTCCACTGTGCTAACCACACACATGTAGGAAACAGATGCCAAGCCAAGCGGGAAGAAAAAACCCTAACTGGCTAAACCTCAGGAGATAACTAACACACACACACGTGCATACAGAGTGGTAGCGTATCCGCTCACACACACCAACCATAAATGATACTAGCAAACCCGCGGGTGTCGCTGAGAGCCTTTTAAACCCAAACATCCACCCTTAAACACTCATGCTGACATCACCTGCGGGCCAATCCGAAGCGGCCACATCACCAGAATAGCTGACGTCCGACCACCAACAGGAAGATGCCACATCATGCACATGCACAGTAAGATGATCTCTGGAATTAGACCCCAGGATGAAAGGCTGCCCCTGTATAACACTGGTTACCATAGACTTGGCTGGAGAGCCAGTAGTAACCAAAGGCATACCACAAGCCTGAGCAAGATGCTGCGACTGACGTCCATGCTGAGCAACAGTCTCAGTGGCTGGACCTAAATGGGAGACCACAGAGCCAGACAAAATCTGGGATCCATCCTGTGAAACGGGAAAATCCCGGAGCCTAATACACACCCAGCAAATTCATAACCAAGAATTGCTATGTTGGTTAGTATTATTATTTAACAGCCTTCCATTCGACGTTGGTCCATGGCGACTTGATGGTTGAACGATAATATAAGAAGATTGATCTTGTGCAGTCCTAGATAAGTTCACCAGTGACTTCTTCCCATTTTCTTGATAGAATCAAACCATCAGGTTGCTGGTCTTTCTCTTCAGCTTGTTCCTTCTATTCTTATAACCATGGTGTCCTTCTCCAGTGATTGCTCTTTTTGTATGATGTTGATCTTAAGTTATCATGAATCTGAGAAGGTTGAAGTCCTTTACAACTTCCAGCTGAACACCATCTAACTCAAATGTGTCCAGGTCATACCTGGCAGTAGTCAAGGTCTTTGTCCTCTTTGTGTTGAGTAGCAATCTCATGTTTGAGCTTTCCATCTTTACACTTCATAATAAGTCCTTCATTCTGCATATGCTCGTTACTATCAATGTTGTTTCATCTGCGTATTTTTGTTGATGATTCGTCCAGTAACGTTAAATTGAATCTGTCAGCATATTCTTGCTATGTAAGCTGAAGATAGCATTCTGTAGAGGTTAAAACATAAATTTCAGCTATGCCTCTCTTATTAAGCTCCCTGGTTTTATTTGCCTGCAATGATTGTTTTAGCACTAGAAGTTTATCATTGCTTGGACACAGCAGCTTCAACACGCCACTTCCTGTCATAGGCACCTCACTGTCTATAGACATTGTATATGGAGAGTCTTGTGTGGGCGGGGTTAACTTTCTCTGCTGTGCTTGATTGTCATATCTAAAAACTCCGATTGTATGAGAATGGCTGCACCCAGTGATTTAAGTGATATAACATTGGATTCAGCTTTTCTTTTGCCTACATCAAGCTGCTCTCAGATGAGGTAGCAAAACCCGCTGACGGATTCCCTTTAATTCCCTCTTCTTTTTCAACAAGTCCAGCCTTCCTGAAAATAGTTTCTGAATACAAATTGAAGAGAAATTGTGGTAGGATGCAGCCTTGTCTGACACCTTGCTCTACTTTGAACCATGTTGTGTCATCATATTCTGTTCAGATTGTTGTTTCTTGGTCAATGTAAAGGTTCTTAATGAGGCAGATCAGATGATTTGGCACACCCATGTCCTTCATGGTATGCCAAAGTTTCTGATGATCAACACATCTCCTTGTTGATTAGTAGGCATATGCTCAGAAAGGATGATGCAGCAATAGCCCACAATATTGCTGTGGGTTGTACAGTTGCTAAAATGGATTAGTACTAAAGGTATACCAAAAAATAAAAAAATACAGTTTATATATTTTTTTTATTTTAACTGCAACGGCGCAGGTATAGGGTGCCAATCTCTGCAGACAGGTAGGGATAGGATAGATCCTATACCAGGGTGCAGAATCATCTACAAATTACCCTATATGATGGAGTAAACTTTATCTTTTTTTAATATATCAATAAAGGTGATGTTTTAATTAAATATTTACAATTAGTGTTAAGTTGGTGATAGATAACATGTCATTACACAAAAATTACTGGCGAGAGCTCACCAGGTCTGGGCACAAGTGTTGTTTTCATCCAGTGACGTGTACTCACCGCTGGATGAAGTCACCACTGGAGCCTTGGTGTACGGACACTGTGATCTGAAAATAGCAGTCATGTCATTGAGGCTGCAGCACTCAGATCACAGTAATTATCGGTGATCACATGTCCGGACACCAACACTGTGACAGAGACTTCATCCAGCTGTGTATGTAATTTTATCATGTGTGATACTGTCTGCTGAACTGTCTATCTAATTATAACACGTCTGATACTGAGTAATGAACTGTGTAATATCCGTGATCTGAGTTCGGCATCTGCAGTGATATGACTACTCTGCCAAAATCTCTGTAAGAAGCAATGAGCAGTGCAGCGCCAACTAACTGCCCCCTCCCTAAAGCCTCCTATTATTACAGCCGGTGAAGATCCTAGTATCTGTTCCGGGACAAGCTTTCCCAAGAACACAGCTTTCCCATGAACAGATGCCACTAACTAATTTATTTAAAAAAATAAACATGTGTCATTGTAAATGCCTGGGCGATCCAAATATAAAATTAATTGTCTCCTATGTGAAATGCCATACACAGAAAAATAATCAAAATGCCAGAATTGCCTTTTTTCACCTCACTTCCCTAAACACCTCACTTCCCTAAAGAAATGCACTTAAAAGGGATCAAAACATCATATACACCTCTAATAGACACATCAGTTATTCACACAGAAAAAGCCCTCACACAGAAAAACAGCAGAAAAATGAAAACATTAATGTGTCTTATTAATTGGTGAGACTTATCATTGTTTTTTTAATAAACTTCTGAATTACAAGTTTAATTTTGGGAATATTATCCTGACCTGGACAATTGTGTTACTAGGTGATTTTTATTACACAATTAATACTGTAAAAACGAACCCTAAAAAACAAAAGAAGAATTTGCTGCAGGTTTGTTTTGCACTGTGGGAAGGGGCGCCATTTCTCTTTTCACCTCGGATTTAACAAATAATCAGGTTGCCAGTAGTCCTCAGTGACTGTCCGCATCTTGAGGTCACATTACAGTCACCAACAAACTTGCTCTGCTCCGCGGTTCTAAACTTCATTCTCCCTTATCCTTTAACAACACCCAGAAGGGGAGGAGCGGAGTGATGTCACACACATGGGGACAGACCAAGCCCACATTTACTGTAGCCATAATGTGAGCTAGTATTGCGCTAGGTTTTCATGACAAATGTTATTTAAAAGTTAAAATTATCAAAACTTTTTAAATAATTTTTTTCAGATTTTATACCAATAAAAAATATTAAAAAATAAAACTTTAATACTTTACATTTTTTCAATTGTTGAATAAAACGATTTTGATGACATATTCCCTTGGAAGTGCCATCTTTGTTTAGTGAGTCAAGAATGGAATTAAAATGGTGTTATTAAGGTGCTTTACTGCAGTATGTCACAGTCATACAGTCTCTGAACATTCTGCACCTCCCTATCCTGACTAAGGACAGTTCTATGTTCCAAACACATCAGTATTTGCCTTGATTCAATATTTTTATTGTACCTGGAACCTTTTAAACTGTACTGATAAATTGGTGACGTTTTACATCCAAATGGCTGGATACCTTCTTCTGGTTTGTCTTCACCTCTCTATCACTTGAATCTGTGCATTAGTCACAGACTGAGACATTCACTCCCATTTTCTATGTTCTTCATCGCTTCAATATTACACCACTCCCTGTTTTATTCTTTTCTATCCTTTGCTCTGATGATGAGCTGTGCGCTCCTACCCCCATTTCTAGGCTGTAAAACTCTAATATGACCACTGCTTTTCCAGCGTCACCTTATATAGCAGTTGTGACAGTGCCCTGTAATATGCTATGCTGCACTAAGGGATGTAATAGGCAATATGGAGACATCATGTGAGCCAGATCTCTGGCTGATACAATTTTCAGTAATGTGACATGGCACTGGACATTTTCTTCTTTTAGCGGTACGCACCAATTAAATCACAAGTTGTTCAAATTTGCCGCAACCTTCAAAATTCATAAAATTCAACTCAAAGTGATTTTGCAGCGCGTGGAATCAATCATCTCTAGTCAATACACAAATAAGAACAGTGGTAATATCAATAGAACCAGAAATACTGATTCCCAGAGCATCTCCATTTTTAATATACAGTGGCAAAATTAAGTATTTGATGATTTTGCAAGATTTCCCATCTAACAATAATGGAGAGGTCTGTAATTGTTATCGTAGGTGCACTTCAACTGTGAACGACAGAATCTAAAAAAAATCCAGAAAATAACATTGTATGATTTTCAAATAATTAAACTGCATATTTTTACATGAAATAAGTATTTAATCACCAACCAGCAAGAATTCTGGCTCTAACAGACCTGTTAGTTTTTCTTTAAGAAGCCCTATGACTCTGAACTCATTACCTGTATTAATTGCTCCTGTTTGAACTTGTTACCTCTATAAAAGACACCTGTCCACAAACTCAATCAATGACACTCAAACCTCTCCACAATGGCCAAGACCAAAGAGCTGTGTAAGAATACCGGGGACAAAAGACCTGCATAAGGCTGGGATGGGCTACAGGACAATAGGCAAGCAGCTTGGTGAGAAGGCAACAACTGTTAGCACAATTACTAGAAAATGAAAAGAAACACAAGATGACTGTCAATCTTCCTCAGTCTGACTGAAGCATGTTAAACAAAATAACAAGTAAGGTAATTTTGAGAGTCTCAGACAATTGAGTGTTAACTCCATTCTAATACAGATTTTAAAAGTTAAGATAAAAAAGATTTTTTCATTGAGTTTAAATAAATGACAAAAAAATGAAAAATTAATAAACAGAAAAATATACAGTATAATGCTTTAATAATAAAGCAATGGCATGGTGCATTCCTTCTTAAACTTTCAAGATCTTCATGTTGAGTCACACACAGTGAATTAATATAAGTATATCCAGCAGAATGTTGCCCCACCCCAAAATATACGGCAGAGGTGCTGTATAAGGTGAAGTTCTTACCTTGTCTTATGGATGGAGGATCCCTACATAAACCCAGTCTGAAGCTTTCTTTTATTGTCTCCACTTTACTTGCAATACAAAAACTGGAAGCTGAGAGTCATAAGTAATAACAGTGTTGGCTCCTACATAACAGCTGAGGAGCAATGTTATTGTAGAAGGTGACATAGGAACGTTTTAGAAAGTATATAGGTGTTCCATAAGAGGTGCCCACTGTTAACTTTCGGTATGAGCCACAATCTCCTTTATACATAAGAGAATTCTTCTTTTTTAGCATGTCATTAATATACGTAGCAGCATCAGTGAGAACCTTCTGGCAGCAACGATTTACACCTTGAGTTGTTAATATTAAGACAGTCTAAGAAATTTTGCGTGTGTGTGAACAAGCCTGCTGGCAAAATTGCAAGACACGATGATTGAGAAATCTTTTAGTGGATAGCTGAAAAATAAAGGCAAGACAATGGGAACTTATGAAACAGATAAGAGTGTCAACTCAATCTCAGATGTTATATAAATCTGTGTAATTATACGTCATGCCTGAAAAAAATGTGAATCCATTCCAGGTAACACAGAGGGAGGTTTACATTATGCCAGGCTAAACTGTTATTTAACATGTATAACCAGGGGTGGAACCAGTAGTCTTCTCCACCTCTTAGTCAACTTGTCACCTGCACAAATATATAAGCTGACAACCTACTTTTACATTCACACAACTTCAAGGACAAGAAATCGTACAACTTTTGAACTATACTTCAAACTTCGTCATAATGAGGAGAGAACTTTGCTCATGGGCCTTTTATAGAGCCGTATTTGCTGAATTTCTAGCCACCATGATCTTTGAATTTTTTGGACTGGGTTCTGCTCTGAGATGGCCGGCTTCTCTTCCAACGGTCTTACAGATCTCACTGGCCTTTGGTTTTGTGATAGGTACTATGGTCCAGACAGTGGGACATATTAGTGGAGCTCATATAAATCCAGCAGTCTCGTTTGCCTTTGTTCTTGGATCGCAAATATCAATATGGAGAGGCATTTTTTACATCATTGCTCAGCTTCTGGGAGCATTGGCCGGTGCTGGTATTTTATATGGCGTGGTCCCACCAGCAATCCGAGGAAACCTTGCAATGAACACAGTAAGTAGTTTAATGCTTCATATACACAAATTATCTTAGTGTGATGGATGCAATGGGGTACGCTAATATAATGCATGTCGCGTACTTATAGTTAAGTGCAAAATGAAGGAAAGCTACATAAAAAACCTCAGGAGCACGTAAAATATAATCAAAATCTTAAAAAAACAAACAATTGAAGGCTATAAGGATCCATCGCTATCGCTAAATTGATAATAGAACTAGATGTATTACAGAAGAGTTACTGATAAACAGAAATGCACTGACCTATCGTAATCTTGTCCATTTCGCACTTTATCAGTGATCTGTATGCTTTTTATGGGAATTTTTTGGTCTGCATTATTTGCTTAGCCTTTATGAGGAACATCATGTTGATAGTTATTTGGAAAAAAATATTTACTTATTACTAAAGTGACCGATCTTTTTTAATGACATATGTACTTCTCAAGTCAAGATCGAAATCAATTAAGAGGAGCGTTGCGGTGCTTCAAGTTTAAGTCAAACACATCTGCTTGATGATACGTTTTATAGCGGAGAATTGAAGTTTAGGGTTTTTTTTCTGTTCCTATTGAATTTATCTTCTCTCCCTAAAAGCCTTGTAAGTTTACTATGTGTGCGATGAATAGCCATCATTTGCTTATAATCCACCGAGTTAAGGTATATTAATGTAGTAACGTTACATGCAATCCTAAAGAAAACATACAGATAACTCATCACAATATTCTTGTGAGTCATGACAGATCCGCTGTATTGACAGATGCATGCAGCTTGGCTACATTTCTGTATGATTTACATAGCACCCACGTGGATTCACAAGTAACCTGAGATATATACATATATGACAACATATATGTACAGTTTATATACAGTATATATATATATTTAACAAATGCATACATTGCGTATGTTAAGGGATGACTAGCACATCACTAGCCCTTAATAATTGTATAATTGTATCCCCCAATCCATAAATATATCTTACAATTTGCTCGATCTCATCAAATTTCTTTACTGAGGATGATGATAAAATAGTATATTGATAGTGTTCATGGTATTTTTCTATCACATTACAACAAGTTGTCAGTGCAGTTTTAACCTCTTCATGACTATTGTTGTATATTTTTCAACAAAAATCGTGACTGTTATGAATTGGTAGCTGAGGAGGACAGGAGCAAAAAACAGCCAAGGCAGCAAAACACCAGAGAGGTTGGGAACTAATGGGTTGCAGATCTCTGAACTAACCGCACAACCAGAAGCAGCCGTAGGACGTACCTACGGTGACCTAGACGCCTCGGCACAGCCGTAGAGTTAGCTACACCTAAAGATAGAAACAGGAAAGCTAACTGCCCTGGAGTAGAGCCCCAAAGGAATAGGTAGCCCCCACACATATAATGGCGGTTAGACAAGACGAAATACAAAAGCGGGCAGAAAATAGAGTCAGCAAACGCTGGGGCCAAACACTGCCTAGATAGGACAGGACAATATACTATCTGCAACCCAGCAAAACCCTAGAAAAACTTTAAACACTTGTGATTTAAAAAATGCTGAGATCACACGATCTCGCCACCCGCTAAATCAGATCTCTGGTGTGACCAAGCGGCTAACTAGCAGCCACTCAAATAGCAGAGACAGAGCAATGGAACAAATAAACAGTGGCTACTGAAAAACAGAGTAGCACAAGCCCCTGGAGGGGAACTCGGCTAACCTCCCACAAAAGTGCAGACAAAAAAATGGAAATAGCAAACAAGATAGAAACAAGCAGAAAATATCTTATCTGAAAGTAGCAGACGAAGGCAGGACACCAGCTGACTTCCAAAAGAACCAGGAAACAACAATTGATCACTGGCGAGGATCATGGGAATGCAGCTCACTTAAATCAGCCCAGTCAGTCTCTCCTGATTGCCATTCATTGCATGCAGGTGATCGACTTCTACTATTCAACACTGGTTCAAAACCCTCAGCAACCACCAGAGGGAGCCCCAACTCAGAAGTCATTTCCAACATGCTCACAACACCTGACCCTGACATTGACTCTGAGCCTGCATCTTTCACCGCTCTTGATGGCTTATTAAATCAATTACAGTGCTCTGGCATCTGGCTGTTAACCTGGTAAATCCTGCCCATTGAAAGTGGGATTTTACATGCGCCAGCCGGAAGTCTGTCACAAATCCTGCCCATTGGTGCCCCTGTAGGGTGATCAGGGGGCGCCGATGGGTTGTCATGACAGCTGCGGGTTTGCAATTAAAATATTGTATCTGCTACTAAATAGTATCAATAAAACATCAGGGCACAAAATATTAGCCCTTATCCAGCCCCCAGAGCCTGAAAAATGAAAACACTACGGGGGTGTGAGAAAACAGCGACATAAACAAAAAATGTTTTCCTTTCAAATATTGGATTTTTTTTTACCATTTAAATAAAAAACTAATCATGTTTGGTATCTTACTCATGCTGACCTGGGGAATAATATTGGTAGGTCAATATTACCGTACAGTGAACAAAAAAAACAAAAATAATTGTGGAATTTCACTTTTTTTAAAATTTTTGTTCCCATTTTTCCAGTACGTTATATTAGTAAAATCTGACATGGCTATATTGACGGAAAAATAATTAAGTTATGGCTCTTTGGAGAAGGGCAGGAAAAAAAGAAAGCGCAAAAAATGGAAAATCGCAAGGTCATGAAGGGGTTAATACATAATCCAAATAAGTAATTGCACTAATACCATACTGCCCTACATCTGTAAAATTTGGGTATGCTTTAGCATTAGACGGAGAATCTCTAGAGGACATTAATTTTCCTACCAGTCCATCTCCCACCACTTTTACCAAAATATTACAAAATTAAAAAAAATGATTGGAAGAACTGGTGGCTTGTACCAGATCCTACAGTAGGTAGATGTGAGAGACAATGACAGATCTACTGATTTCTCTTGTAAAAATAATTTAATATGGGGTGGGAAAACGAGATACCATTTAAGATGAAGACAGTGTTGACTTCCAAAGCAGCAGAGGACAACTTCTGGAGGAAATGTGGGTGATTAATAGTGATGAACAAGTGTGCTTGGATAAGGGTTTATCCAAGCAAGCTTGGGTGCTATCCGAGTGTCTTCGAAGTGCTCAAAAAATAGGTTCAAGTCACCGCGGCTGCATGTCTCGAGGCTGTTCAACAGCTGCAACACAGCATGGAATGCCTATTTGTTAGGCAATCCATGAATGTGGTGTGGCTGTCAAACAGCCTTGAGACATGCAGCCACGATGACACAAACTTATTTTTCGAAGAAACGCCAAAGACACTCGGTAAGCCCCTGAGCATGCTCTGATAACCCCTAATCCTAGCACACTCACTCATCAGTAGTGAGTCATTGAGTATTGATTAATAGGACCCGTGGATGCCGGGAAGTAGAATATGAGAGGTGATTTATAGGGCTCCCGTCCCACGGCCATGAATGACTGAGGTGGTTGCTGGATTGGGTCCTGCGAATTGATTTGCACCAACTCAAGTTGCTGATCATAGTGCATGCACCTATTCAGGAAATGCATTTCAAAAAAATATCTAAAAGTTTTTATGAATAGTATTCCGTAAGATGTCTTCGGACATTTTCTCTAAAAGTTAATCAACATGTAGTATGATACCATCAGCTATCCAACTTGTCTGGTTTTTGATAATTATTTCCTTCTGCAAACATGACAGATTTTTCATGTTATTAAATTCCAAGTATAACCAACACAACTTGGTCGTGTTATCAGCATAAACGTTTGTCCCTGGTGTAACGTACTTCTATGTCTAATGGTCACATACTATTTCTTTGAATATACTAACACTGTCTTAACATTACAGCTCAGTAACAACACAACTGCAGGACTTGGTGTTGTCGTTGAGATAATTCTCACTTTTCAACTGGTTTTGTGCATCTATGCAAGTACAGACAGTCGCCGAACTGATGTCCTTGGGTCTCCAGCTATATCTATTGGCCTTTCGGTTGCATTGGGTCACCTTGTAGGGGTAAGTAGTATTTTTTTATAGATATTCTAATAGCACACTATGTTGTTAGACATGTATATAGTTGACATTTATGTACTTATGTCCATGCTTTGCGTGTTGCTATTGAGATATTACTCTCGTAATAGGAGTATTTGACGGAATTTAAAGGACTCCCTCATTTCTATGAATTTGAGGAGTTGATGAGAAAGTTTATTATTGGCATTATTAGAGAGATAAGCACTGTCAGTTCTGACCAATCTTATTATTGGGAGTTCAATTTAGGAAATTGATTTTAACGGCAACCTGTCACTATGAAATTCAGATTTCTTAGAGATTTCTAAGTATTTTATTAATTTAAGCCATTGTTTATTCTGAGCTTAGGAGTCCAGTGGGAGGTCCAGCGATTGACAGCTAACTCTCACCTTCATAAAAGGAAGGCTGACCATCATTGATTAGGATCGCCTACTAGACTCCTAAATCCAGGATGTGCAGAGGTTAAAACTAATAAATTATTAGTTATATATGTTTGTAAGAAAACATTCATTATATCAATCTTCTCAGCTTCTCCAGCTCTGTAACACGATGCTTACAGATTGAGCTGCATTTTCAAAGTTTTGGTTCCCTTTAAAAGAAGAGTAGATGTAAGGTTTAATAATATATTAACTAAGTATTGGAAAGTGGAAGGGACAGAAAATCCAAGCAGAATATTGTTTGTCGAGCCAGTTTTATAGTACTGGAGCATATAGGTACATAAACTATTGCCTGGCTATGAACATTGCATAGATTTTTATTAGTTTTATATAACAGGATACACCCTATATTACAAACCTAACTTAGTTACACATAATTAAAAGAACAGCCTGAAATGTATTTTGGTCCATTCTCCCAGATTGTCTTGACTTCAATTTTGACAATTCCAGTAGATTGTTATGTTTTCACCTGGTGATGACAGTTCATGTTTTTTTGCTAAAATCATGATGGTATTGATAATATTATATTCAAATAGTCAACTCTGGTTACAGTGCAGCTAGAGCCTTACCATCATTTACCATCACCAGCAAAAGAAAATGCTCCTAATTTAGCTGACGCTGCCAACATTAGGGAATCAGTTTTCTTTTTCAGGTCCCATCATTATAAGAAATGTTGTCTCTAAAAACTAGAATGCACAGAAAGCAATCAAATAACTTGCCATTTTCTGCTGTTTAATTGCAATACTATTTTGTAAACTTTAGATATACTTCACTGGTTGCTCAATGAATCCTGCCCGCTCCTTTGCTCCAGCGGTCATTATGAAAAACTTTCGCAATCAATGGGTAAGCATATTTAAAAATCTATAAGTAACATACTCTAAAGCCGGGGTCACATTTGCGTATGGCATCGGATGAGAGATGATAATGACCCTCGTCTCCTGCTCGGCTGCGTGTGGGAGCTGAGTGTCATGCTACTGTGCTCCGTGCCTCTTGCACACAGCGGATCGGAGCACAGCTGCGGAGGAGGCAGAGAAACTAATTTCTCTATCTCCTCCATTGTCGGCGTATATCGCACAGCAGTCAGATGATATCCGAGTGATGTGCACCGTGTCATTCGCACCCATAGACTTACATGGGTGCGAGTGCGCCGAGACTGCAGAGTGTCGGTGACAATGGCAGCATGCTGTGATTTCACTCGCACGTAGAATACGGCCGAGAAAAAAAACGGTGATGTGAGCTGCCCCATAGATCAATACTGGTCTGAGTGCTAAGCGATGTTTTATTGCATAGCACTTATCCGTATTCATCGCTAGTGTGACTCCGGCCTAACTCCTAGAAAGATAGGCACCATTAGATAGACATATAGATAATCAGCTGAGCAAAAAAGAAGACTCTCCATATTTCGTGTAAAAAAAAGATCCTTTGTTGACCCATATCTATTGTTGTGTAACATTTTACTTCCACCTAGAACCATTTTCAAGCTGTACCAGTTATCTAAATTTAGATTGTCCAGTAAAACTTCCAGCAATCCAAATTCACAAAGTAAAATTAGATCCTTTATTGACCCCTTTCCATTGTTTCAGTCTACCTGGAACCATTTTTAAAGCATCACTCCAGCATTTTTTATTTTACCACCGGAGCGGTGACACTAATCTAAGTTCCTTTGCACTTAGTCTCATACTTAGCAGCCACCGTCTTCTTCTGTTATCGGCACCACTCCGGTCTATCTTCTGCAGATTGTGACCTGCTTACCAGTTTTTGCTGGGTGATCCGGAAGTCATAACTCAAAGTAAGTCTATGAGAGCCAGAACAAGGCCAGAACAAGGATCTCATAGACTTACACTGAGAGCTTGTGATCATTACCTCTAATTTCTGGTCAGTCAAAAGTTGTGGTCAGAAGATGGCGGCACGGGACCAGAGAGACGCCAGAAAGAGCAGAAGAGAGTGGCTGGTGAGCATAATACTTGGGTCAAGGACCCTACATAAGTAGCATCATTCCAGCATTTTTTATTTTATCACTGGAGAACTGACACTAATACAAGTTCCCTGCACTTAGTCTTATACTTACCCGCCACCATCTTCTTCTGTTATCGGCATGGCTCTGGTCTATCATCTGCAGATTGTGACCTGCCTACCAGTGTTTGATGGTCAATCCAGAAGTCAAAACCCAATGTCAGTCTTTGAGAGCCAGAACGAGGATCTCATAGACTTACACAGCAAGCTTGTGACCGTTACCTCTGATTTGCGGTCAGACAAAAGTTGCAGTCACAAGATGGCGGCACAAGACCAGAGCGATGCTGGAAAGAACACAAGATAATGGCTGGTGAGCCTAATACTTGGGTCAGGGACCTTACATAAGTAATACCACTCCAGCGCTGAAATAAAAAAAACAATGGAGTAGTGCTTTAAACTTGATAGATTAGATAGATAGATAGATAGATAGATAGATAGATAGATAGATAGATAGATAGATAGATAGATAAAAGGTCATCTGCTATGTAATTTGTCATGTCTCATATATACAAATTTATTGGCTTGACTTTTTATACTTTATATTGCAGGTCTTCTGGGTTGGGCCATTAGCAGGAGGTGTCATAGCCTCTTTAGTGTACAATTATATGCTCTATCCAAACATAAGACCCGCCAGGGAGAAGTTAGCCATATTTTTGGGGACCTATGATCCATCAGATGACTGGAACGAGGAGCCTGAACAGCACAAGAGACGCTCTCTGGACTGTCCTGACCGTGTAAATCACCGATTCTCTATGTAACAACAATGGGTGAACTTAGAATAGCCATTGGACATTGTCTATAAATATCAAAGCCGGCACTCAGGTGCCGATCAAAAGGCTCTTGGTATTTGGAAATCCAAAACTTCTTCTGTGGTTCTGCTACTACAAAGCAAAGAAGTTTGGTACTTGTATCACAGATTGTCGTTTCTGAAAAGACAAAGATTTAATTTATTGATTAGATGTAGTTTTAATATACATAAGTGTTATTCATATTTTACCAAGTTGATTCAAAATGATACAGATCAAATGTAGGCATGTAAACGACAGTAAGCATGGCTGCCAGAATGGCATAAGTCAAGTCCGAATTACTGATACTTACATAGTGGTATCAGGGTCTAGTGGTGACAATGAAGAAGAAGCAATGAGTATGATCTGGCATCTCCTAATATCGGAGGTGTTAGCTGCTAAGCTTGAAGTAGAACTACTGCACAAAACTATACCCCGGCTCACAACCTAATGACATTACATGTATGATGCCATCATTCTTTATTATTTAAATGGTGGATAGCTCCATCTGGCATAACATGGCATCATGGGGTCTTTGAAATAGATGGACTTTGTTGTAATAACATCTGCAAAACTTTTTTCACAGACACCAGAGATTATGTTTAAGCATTTTTTGCCAGTTTTTGCAGACCTTGGGGGAAACATTACCATGTTGTTGCTCTAGTCCTCTATGCATGTTGGTCAAGGTAGAATGGCTTGTTGAACTCCTCACGGATTCCAGCACCCAGGGTGCCCACCCCAACAGATCTAATACAGATCTCCAAACATGTTGTACAGATCTAAACTACATGGAAAAAATTGTTGGGACACACGTCACTCTTAGTCAAGGAATTCAGGTTTTTGATTCAGTGCTGTTGCCACAGGAATATAACATCTCACATGAGACAATATACAGCAAGCCCTTGAAACAAAGAACTGCAAAGAAGGAAACATATTTGGTATTCATGTGTCTATAAAACTCCAGTCTATAAAAATAAAAATGTATTTAAAAGTCACAGTGATCTTCCCAAAAAATGTATAAAAATCAAACCAACAAATTTGTGGTTTTTAAGTTATTGCTTCCCCCACCAAAATGGAATAGAAAGTTTCAATATGTTGTATATACTAGTATCATTAAAAATGTCAGGTCAGCAGACACAAAATAAGCCCCAATCTGCTCCATTAAGAGAAAAAAATAAATTTACGAGTCTTAAAAATGCCAATACATTTTTTTCTGATTATTTATCACCATTAGGGCCGCTGCAGTTGACCGTGTATTCTCTCACCTGAGAGAATTGGACCAATTTTGAAAATCACACTCTGATCAATCTCTGATCAGAGTGTGATCCGATTCTCTCGGATGGGGACAAATGAGATGGAGGAAAATAACTTTCCACCTTCTCCATTCTTCCAGTCCATGGAAATCCGGCCACACTCAGATGTCATCAGAGTACAGTCCAATTGTTTCCACGCACTCGTTGACTTGCGAGGCCGAGTGCGATACGAATATCAGATCCAACTCGGGCACGCAGAGATCCAAGGAAAAAATGTGACATGTCTACGACCCCATAGTAAAACATTGACCGCATTTGGACCAAAAATACGGCCTTGTACACGATCTCTTAAAATATATATAAAAACTATACAATACCCGTACTAACCTAAGTATATATGATGCCCGATTAAAATCCCATTTCCTCATCCGAATGATTTCAAGCAGGGTCTAAACATCAAGAAATAGATTGTAAGCTCTGGTGTACAATGAACACAGGTAACACTGAGCAATATTGTCCTGTACATATTACATAAGCTCGGCACTTTGCACACAGTGTTACACAGAACTAAGAGGTTATTAATGATTTATGTTGATATGATTTGTTGCTAATGATTATAAGTTTCTGCACAATATTTGTGCTCCGGTAGATGGTTTTTAACTTCGGGATATAAGATGATGCATGATCCGTTTTCATGATAGCAGAAGGATGGCAGGAACTCAATATACTGTACTGTATCTGATATTCAGTTGTTCAGATTTTATACTTGCAGGGATTTCAGGTCATCACAGAGATACATTAATGAGTAACCGTCATTTTAATTTTTATTTAATAAATCAATAGCGCACATGAAAATAACAAACTTTGCAATATATCTTATCAGAGCAATCTGCTTCTTTCTTCTTCTGGACTAATCATTCAATCTCAATTCATGGGTAATATAGCAGATGACAATTGGTGTTTTTAAAATTCTATGGAGATAGAGACAGACACAGACATTCTGCTGCAAGTTCACTTCACACGCCAGTTGCAGTTTTCCATAGGACTTTATGAGAACTAACTGTTATTCCTATCTTAGTAACTGGAAAGCCTGTACTTATTGAAGACTGATTTTACCTGCGAATTGGGAATTTCGAGAATGAAAGATCAGTCCAAGAGGAGAAGGAAGTGGATTTTTTAAAAAAGATATATTGCGAGGTTTCTTATTTTCACATGTACTAATGATTTATGAAAGAACAAAACATTAAAATGACGGTTACAGGGAATCTGTCAGCAGGTTTTTGCCATGTAATCTGCGATAAGCAGCTCACTGTCTACAGACATTGTATACACAGAGCCTGGTGTGGGCGAGGTTAGCTATGATGTGGGCGGTGGCAGCTTCCTTAGCTCTGCTTCATTCTAAATCTAAAAGCTCTGATTGTGACAGAACCCCAACACCCAGTAATCTAAGTGATACATCGCTGGATTCAGGGTCTCTTTGCCTACATCATGCTGCTCTTAGATGAGGTAGCAAAAATCTGATGACAGATTCCATTTTCCTTCCAAAGTATCATCTCCCTCATCACACAACAAATTTTCACTGTATAATTGCATTTATGTTGACTGTGAAGTTAAACAATGTACAATATTAAACTTTTTATTGGTTTACCATATTTTGTGCTCTTTTTAATTCTGAAAAAGTAAATTTTCACCCAGGATATTTTATAGTTAGGGGTAGTTCCAATGTTAGGGATAAAAATTGGATCGTTTGAAGCTCATAGCCTAATATTGAGGTTTGTACAGTAGATCATTAAGACCTAACTTTCACTGACTGCCCAACAACCAAGATAAAGTCATAACTAATGATGAATGGATTCCTCAGCAAGAACCCCCCCTTCGATCTTTCTACCTTATTGTAAAATAAAATGTAATCTTTTAAAATTATTACAATGGCTCAAATTTGAATATTTAAAGGGCTAGTCCATAATTTGAAAAAAAAAAGTCTCTTTACAGAAACAATGTATCCTCATTCACTTGAACAGTTTTTGCTAGAATACCAACCACATACCTATACACCAGAGTGGTGATTTTTCTATAAAAAATGCAGACCCTTCACTATTTATTTTACTTATGAAAAAGTCCTTTAAAATTTGGATTTTCACCAAAAATATGTATTTTTGTCATTATTTTTATGTATAAATTGGAGGCAGTCTATTGATGGTCTGATATACTACTACGCCTTACCTCATTGCTATAGTAGTTTGGCTTCAACAAGAATTTTAGTATTTTAAATCCAATGCAAAAAAATATTAATATATTAAAATTTCTAAAAAAACAATAAAATATATACTTTATTAATAGCACCTAATCCACTAGTGACCTGCACAGCCTCCCTCTTTGATTCTATCATAGCCAATGCAGTACATTTCTAGTCTGGTAGTAGTCCATAACCAAATCTAATTTCTTAGAAACAGATGGATGTTTTATTAATGAATGCAAACATATAAATCACATCCCTATTTTATAATGATGACCTCACCAGGACTGGGAGCTGCTGCATGCGTTAAAGAAGGATACACATTGCTGAACATCTGTTGTGGAGCTACCTGTGCCAACAGGATTAGAGGCAAAACCTATTGGCATATGTAGCACCGCAACGGCTGAATAATAGTAAGAAACCTTTTATGTAAAGTAAATAAGCCAGCGCTTATTTGCCCCAAATGTACATTAAGAATAAATTATAATAGAACTATCATAATATGGACCACAAATTTCTAGTTTTTATTTTTTTTATATTTGAAAAAAATATTGTATTACGGTACTTTATTTATTGTTTTCATTTTTATTGCTGGCAGTGGTATTGTTAGTAATTATATTAGTGATGACATTGATTTGTTAGCGGAGGCAGAAATGTACAGTATTAATATATTAGAGATTGCAGAAGCAATTGTAAAAATAGTGATTATAGTAGAACAATAATAATGTGTTAGCAATTTGGTTAAAGGGAATCTGTCAGCAGGTTTTTGAGATGAAATCTGAAGGCAGCAGAAGATAGAGGCTGAAACACTGAATTCAATGATGTGTCACTTAACAGGCTGTGGGCTGTTGTTTGCTTACAATGAAGGTTTTATCACTTGGACATTATCATTGCTGGGATTAGCTGCCTCCTGCAAAATCGTCAACCACGCCCTCTACTGTGATAAGCAGCTCACTGTCAATTGACAATGTACATAGAGAGCCTGGTGTGGGCATGGCTAGCTTTCTCAGCTCTGCTACATGATAAATCTAAGAACTCTGTGTCACAACTGCTGCACCCAGCAAACTCAGTGACACATCATTGGAATCATTATCTCTTTGTCCTACATTATGCTTTTCAGGTGAAGTGGCAAAAAGCTCTCTCACAAAACAACAATATTGTGACATGCCACCAAAATCTTTTGCTTATTGCAATTCTTATCACAACAATCATTCCATTTATGAATATAGCATAGACATCTCATGACAGAATATCGTAAAAATTATATTTTTTTCTTATTTAAAAAGTGGTAATATCATTCAATGCATCTTAGTATATGTTGAACCAAGAGCAGACGTAAGGAAGGAGAAATCTGTAATTTTAGTGGTGGTACTAATGACAGCAGTAGTTGCGGTATATGGTAGTAATAGAGATTGTAATGGAAGTATCAGTGGTAATAGTATTGGTAATTTTATGGGTGAAGGAACAATTATATTTGTAGTAATGGTTGCTCTATTGCTTACAGCAATGGTATCAGTAAAGATAATAGTAATGGTAGTAAGGCCGTGTGCAGATGTTGCATTTTGGCTACATGTTTTCCTGAAGTCTCATGCACACATTGCTTGTTTGTGACTTGCAGATTTGGTGCAGATTTAAATCTGTAGCATGTTGTCAATTCTTTCTGCGTTTTTGCTGCAAATTTCACCAATACTAATGAATGGGGAAAATACTGCACCAAAAACGCATGGAAAAAAACACAGCAAAAATGCCAAGAGATGCAGAAATGATGCAGAAATTTCTGCACCAAATATTTAACATGTGCACGTACCCTAATAGTGATTGTAGCAGTAACAGCATCAGTAATAGTAATAGAGGTCGTTCTGAATGTTGGTAGTTGTAAGGGCCCCGTCTCACATAGCGACACACCAGCGATCCCGTCAACGATCAGGATCGCTGGTGTGTCGCTACTTGATCGCTGCTGAGCTGCCAAACAGGCAGCTCAGGCAGCGATCAGGACAGCGACACTGTGGGTAACGTCGCCTAGTTACCCGCAGTGTACATTGGATACCAGCGCGCTGATGCAGGGAGTTGGTAACCAAGGTACATGTCGGGTTTCCAGGCGCTGCGCGGTGCCTGGAAACCCGATGTGTACCTTGGTTACCAGCTCCCCTGCAGCAGCGAGCTGGTATCCAATGTACACATCGGGTTTCCAGGCACAGCCCCGCGCCTGGAAACCCGATGTTTACCTTAGTTACCAGCTGATCGCTGGTCTCCTGCCTGTCATACGCAGCGATGCGTGCTGGCCAGCGGGAGACAAGCGATCAAAAAAAAGTCCTGGCATTTCTGACACGACCAGCGATTCACAGCAGGGGCCTGATCGCTGGTACGTGTCAGACATAGCGAGATCGCTGCTGAGATCGCTGTTGCATCACAAAACTTGTGACTCAGCAGTGATCTCGCTATGTGAGACGGGGCATTAAAGGTACTAGTATTGATTATTGTAATGTCATTAGTAGTGGTTTAGCCAGAGATATAACTTTCTCTCCGCTTGATCTGAACATTATCAGTACGTACTGTCATTTATAGCGGGTGAATGAATCAGAGAGGTGTCAGTAATATTAGGTAAAGCATTGGATGGAAAAATACAAATCCAAGTTGAAATGAACCTGTTGAGCAATGTCTATTATTCACCCACGATTAGATTCTAATTCAGATTTTATAATTAAAGGATTAGTGTATTTGTCTTATACTTGGTGTGTATATTTCAGACTGTTCTGCGACTTTCACGCCTATAATCGATTGTTGAACATCCATCTGTCTAGGGCAGCGGAGCGTTATACTTCTTGAAACCAGAAGACGAACATCGAACTGTAGCTGAGAAGATGCACGATGGGAATACTACTACGCTTCCTGATTCACT
This sequence comes from Oophaga pumilio, assembly GCA_009801035.1. NCBI lineage: Eukaryota > Metazoa > Chordata > Amphibia > Anura > Dendrobatidae > Oophaga > Oophaga pumilio. The sequence goes on from VIAB01027005.1 coordinate 28,308, forward strand.
TAAGATTCTATGCAGTACAACCAGAGAGTGCTACACGGCATGTCCACTTTCTTCACCTTGAGTTACATTTTTCGAATTCTGCAGTCCATAAATGCTTCCAATGTACTGATCTGTTTAATTAAAACAATTTGTAAAACTGTATTTATCCATCTTTTTTCCATTGCTTTCCGAGATGATGAAAAAATATAAAAAATAAAGAAATTAAAATAGTGCACAGAAAAAAAAGAACTAAGAACTCTCCCACATATATTTAAAGGGCTTAAACTGGATATACTGCATGTCATTTTAGAATATGAGTTAAATATCTGAACTGTCATCTATAATCTTTCTATTTCTAATATACAGTAAACGGGTGGACAAAAGCGAGATCCTTCCCATGGAGCTCTCGGAGCAGTCGGCAATATAATTGTGCGTTGCAAGATTCACACCCTGTTCTTCATTATACATAATAAATGCATAGGAACAGAACTGTCGTTTCACACTCTGCAGTTAATGTTATTAACAGTATGACATTAGGGTCAGAATTGTTCTAACATGTATTTCCAAAACCTGTTGTGCAAAAATTTAATGATATATAGACTCTTCCCTTGAACCAAGAGAGAAAAGTTATAATTTTCACATTGAACATAAAATGGTATTTTCTAATGTGAAAAATTCATTCTCACCGTTGTACTAACATGTAAGAAATGGAAAGTTTGTGGTCTGTATCCGCACTGCCATTAGTTCAAGTGCTGTCCGATAAAACAGAATTCATCCGAGTAATTTTCTCGTGTGAGCACAGTGCTTGGTGGTTACACTACTATACTGAGGCACAAGGCTTAGTGATTACTCCACTTGACAATGGTTTAGAAGTAGAAATGAGCAGATCATTTGAAATTTGAATTTTCCAGCATTCTCGTAATTTTCCCCAAAATTTGATTTTTGGCGAATAATTTCATGAGAATGACATTACTGCAAAATCTCTTATTGCCCGGAAAACATGTATATAACACTCTGAGGCCTCCTATATGTGTAATGGACCTGTTTTGAGCTCTGCAATGGAAATATTATTAATGTCCAAGTGACTTAACCTATATGGCTAGGGGAAAATAGATGATAACCGATGTTAACCAGCAGTGTATTATTTAACTGCGCACTGCAGTTTCAGGCTACTTAAATTGTATAAACGGTCCAAAAATTATCCCTTTTGGGGGCCAGATGCATGCCTTGCTGGTGAAGATAGTGCAAATGTAAGAAGGCATCGCTTTTCTACATGGGGAGTACAACATTTATCACTGTTTGGGGAGCACCAGGAGCTTTGTTCTTTCTGAATTAAATAGTGATTTCTGAAGCTGTCAAAAAATTATCCCTTTATTTAGGAATACAAAACAGATGTTCTGCTTTGAATGTGAAGAAGTAAAGACTTCTCAACTACAACTGAAAAAATATCCCTTTCTTGGCATCTGCAACAGGTTTACTATTCACAAAATGCTTAAGCAACTGCAAAGACTATTTATCAAGCCTTACAAAAATTATCCAACTTTTTGTTCTGGAAATCAAACAGGAGTACTGTTTTGAACGTTAAGAAAGTGAAGAATAAATGGCTTGTCACCAAGTCTTTACAAAAATGAGCCCCTATTTTAGGAGCTATTTTATGTTTGTATGCATTCAGAAGAGTACGTTTCATATTAGGTGCACAGTTTATCACTATAAAACATAGTAACAGGCAGCCAGGAGATGTGTGACTGGTGCAGCTGTGCAGTGGCTGTGGCATCGGCAGAAGCTAGGCAGTAGAAATTTAAGACAGGGTAGGCAATAAGATGTCTTGCAGTTTAAGGCCAGCAACAGCAGCCTTGGCAGCAACAGAGCAGTATTATGGTCTAGCACTATAAATTACAATTAGCAGCCAGGAGATGTTTGGCTGGCATGGCTGTGCAGTGGTAGTGGCAGAAGTCACATGGAGGAGGATTAGGATGAGGCCAGAAAGGAGATGTAAGGCATTGTAGTTCTATCAATGGCAGCTCTGGTAGCAGCAGTACAGTCTAGAAGTATAAAACACAGTGGGCAGCCAGGAGATCTGCGGCTGGAATGGCTCAGCAATTAAGTGGCAGCAGCAGAAGCTGCATTGCAGAGAAATAACATGGAGAAATGAAGGAGATGTGTTGCAGTGTAAGGCCAGCAACGGAAGCCATGTCGGGACTCGGGAGTATTATGATCTAGCATTATAAAATACAGTGGGCAGCTAGGAGAGGTATGTCTGGCATGGTTTGCAATGGCAGTGACAGCAGCAGAAGAACCATGGTAGTGAATTAGGATGGATCTGGCAAAAAGAAGTGTGGCTGTGCAGGTCTAGTGTGGCGCCCCTGTGGGTCCAGTTGCCACAGAGGTATTGCATCTCAGCCAGAGATGTGGTATTTCAACTCTCAGGTAAGGTGGAGAAATTACACCTGGCTCTGGCTACACTGCATCCATCACTCACACTAGTTGAGTTCACTTAGCATGCCTCAGCTAGCAAAGAGTGTAGATGGTGGGTGGAGCTTGTGAGGCAGAGCAGGAAGTTAGAGGGGAGGAAAGTTGGTTCCCCCTTGGGGGAGGAAAAGAGCAGATGTGTTTCAGAGACCTCTCCCTCAAGGGGAGGGGACGGAGATAGGATTGTGGAGCAGGCTCCAGTCCTTGGGAGCTGCTCAGAGAAAGAATGAAGAGAGGTTCCCTAGAAGAGAAAAGGGATTCTTAGAGCGGGACACAGCTGAGCCGAGAGCTACAGGTGGGCCCATTCCAGGACTGGCGGATGCCGGCTGGGAGAATCCAGGTTGCAGAGAGTGAACTCGACCCCTTTGCCTAGTGGAGGACTTTCTGATTCAGCTAGCAAGTCGACTGCTGTGATAACGTAGAGATCACAGACAATAACCACAAATATCTTCGCCGGAGACGCAGCTACATAGAATCGAGATGAACGCAGGAGTAAGTCGTTGTCCTAGAGCAGTGATGGCGAACCTTGGTACTCCAGATGTTGGAGAACTACAACTCCCAGCATGCCTCAACTGCTGCAGGTTTCAAGGGCATGCTGGGAGTTGTAGTTTTACAACAGCTGGAGTGCCAAGGTTAGCCATCACTGTCCTAGAGGATTCGCAGCTGCTGATCTGGGACACTGTTTGTGAGGGTGCTGGAAGGAGACACGGTGGGATAATCAGCACAGAGAGATGGCCAGAGAAGGCATACACTGACAGGGAGCCTTGGACTAGTGTTCTTCATCCACCTGGGAGTTGGCTGGACTCCTCACCTGGAGGACGTGGCACTGCTAGCACTTGAACTGTGAGTAAAGCTTTGGAAACTGCAACTCGCTGACTGTTTCTCAGTTTCTTCCTGCGTCACCCATTGCACTCAGCTACATCTCCCAGCACCATTACCACCTACTACAACATCTGCCTGCCCTGGGATCCCATAGTCTCACCTGTGGGAGACTGTACCAACTCTGCTGCATCTCACAATCTATCCCAGAGGATCTGTACTGCAGCGCTGGTTGCCATTGACCAGATACCATAGGTGGCGTCACGAATACCTACACTACAAACTCTATTCACATCCCCTGTAAATAAAACCCCTTTCATTGGACGCCCAGGGCCACGGACCGAGTCATTACCGCTGTGACACATCCCCTCGATACACTGGCCCAGTACCGAGTATCCCACTGCCCTGGTTGGCGATCCACTAGCAACTGCAGTCCTGGCAGTAGTCTGGCATTTTAAAACACTGTAGGCAGCCAGGAGATGTGTGGCTGGAATGTCTGTGCAATGGTAGTGGCAGCAGCAGAAGCCGCATGATACAGAATTAAAATAGGGCAGGCATTGAGGTGTATGGCAGTGTAGGGCCAGAAACTAGCCCAGGCAGCAGCACTATGGTCTAGCAGTTTAACAAAGTGGGCAACCAGGCTGCTGTACAATGGCAGTGGCAGCAGCTGAAGCCACAAGGTAAAGAATTCGAATGGGTCAGGCAAGGAGATGTGCGGCAGTGTAGTGACAGCAAGGATAGCCATGGCATCAGCAGTACCACAATGAAGATGACATGGACAGAAAGTAGATGCCCAGCTGACCGAGGGCCATCAGCTCTGGCAGAAGCAGACTAGTGTAGAAGGCAGATAAAAGACAGACAGTCAGGTTGGTGGACAATTTAGTAATTGCCTTCAGTTATATTTTAATAAAACTTGCCATTAATCCATGCCTGATTCATTTAGATTGTTATTTTTTATGCTGGGTTTTCACATTTATGGTGGTTATCCTGGTCCAATTCTGCTGGACAAACTACTGATCATGCTGAATATTCTCGCTGACATTACACTGGAGAATGAAAATGACAAAACTGGGCCAGTTCTTGTCACTTAATCAATCTATTGACCCAGAGGGGATAGAGCCGGCTCTATCCCCGCTACCCTCCTGCACCTGCTTGTCCCATGAACTGTGTCCAAATGCCTTGCATGGCTGAATCAAGGACTTCATTTATTACTACTTGTGGGTGAGTGCTGCATTTTTTCCACAATTTTCTATTTCTGGATGTTTTTTCAATGCTGTGCACCTGTAACCCGAAGCTAGTATACCGCTGTTCACTTTTTGCTGTCCATCCGTTATTGCAGGCTTGATGGTTTGGTCTTGGTGCCATTCATTCCTTCTCTGTTTTTCAATAACAATGGAGTGGCTTCAGAACAACTCTGTGACCTGTTATGAATGTGCTAGAGATGGTTTCTGAGCAGAG
>VIAB01027009.1:27428-37976 GCA_009801035.1 Oophaga pumilio
GTTGAAAAGTTCCAGGGAGCTGAATACTTTCGCAAGCCACTGTAACTAGAATGGCAAAGAAAATGAACTAAGCAAGTGCCCACTGTGAGTGGTATTTGAACAGAGATTTATGGCAAATATGAAAGATATGCTGTAAATATCTTATACATGGGTGTTGACAGCAAATTATTCAGGATACTTTCCAAGCATGTGTGGTGCCCCTGAGGGTCCAGTCGCCACAGAGATACTGCACCTCATCCAGAGGTGTGGTATCCCACTTTCAGGTAAGGAGGGAGCCCCACCCAGGACTCTAACACCTGCACCCAACACAGACTATAGCAGCGGCACCCTAAGGTACCCTAAGGGAGGATGGTCTCATCCCAGGATGGGTAGTAAAGGGTGTTGGGAGAGTGGGTGTAGACGGTAGAAGAAAGAGGGTGGAGCTTAAAGAGCAGGAAGGAGACTGTAGAGTCAGTCAGAACAGGAGGGGAGCTCAAGCTGTGAGGAGCTTGTCCCCGCACAAGGAAAGAGAATGGTAAGAGAGAAAAAGAAGGAAGCTCCTGGAAAGACAGAAGGGGTCCTAGGGGCATGGATAGTGAGCAATCCATCCATTGGGCCCTATCCAGTAGTGGAGGGACCAGGTCGCAGTGGGGTACCGGCCCCCGAGACTAGTGGAGAAATCACAAGACTGAGCTAGCAAGCTGGAGGCAGTGGCACCTCTAGGTGCTTCAGCTACAGCCACAGTTATTTTCTCCAAAAAGGCAACCATAAGGGAGCAAGGTGACTTACAGTACGTCACACGACAAGATCCACAGCTGCTGGCTTGGGACACTGACTGTGAGGTGCTGGACAGTCAGCACAGTGAGACGACCGGGAAAGAAACATATTGAAGGGAGTCCTGGAAAGGTGTATCCTAATCTAACTGGGAGTTTGCTGGACTCCTCACCTGGAGGACACGGCACAAAGCGGGCATCTGCCCATAAGAGAACTGTGAGTAAAGCATTGGAAACTGCACCCCGCTGTATCCTCTGAATTATTCCTGCATCACCTGCCCTGCACCACACTATCTATCAACATACCCTCTAACATCCTAACTGCCCTGGGACATAGCTCTGCCTGTGGAGGGCTGAACCAACTCTGCTGCATCAACAACTGTCCCAGTGGACTGAATCTGCAGCATCGGCTAACATCTTTATTGCCGAGTACCACAGGTGGCGTCACAAACACTTTATTACAAACTCTTTATTTTCCCCCTTTTTCATCATCCCCTGTTATTGGACGCCCAGGGCCACGGACCGGGTCACTGCTGCCATAACACTGTCACTTTAAGAAGCAGCCCGGTACCGAGTATCACCACTGCACTGGCGGACAATCCACGTGTGACAACAGAGCTTCTTCATTCAGGAAAAATCAGGAACAACATATGATAAGCTTAATAGATCAGGAATACATCATTTGTGTGTCTCTATCTGTGCAGCATCTACAGCAGGCTGCTTGTCTCATACACAAACACAGGAAAACAGGAAATACAGTCAAATGCACTTCCTGTGTGAGCCTCTGGGAGTTATTTTTTTTAACTCTATAAACAGCATACAAATCTAGCAACTAAACACTCATAGGAATAGAGTTGTTGCGCCAAACATATTCCAACACCCCCACTCAACAACTACTTATCCTGTTGGTCTCATTGCGGTTCTGAAGTCCACAAACTTGGCTCTTGAAAATGGCTTTGTCATACCATCAGCTATCATCTTGTCAGACTCGCAATAATAATAATAATCTTTATACAGCACTAACATATTCCGCAGCGCTTTACAGTTTGCACACATTATCGTCACTGTCCCTGATGGGGCTCACAATCTAGATTCCCTATCAGTATGTTTTTGGAGTGTGGGAGGAAATTGGAGTACCCGGAGAAAACCCACGCAAACACGGGGAGAACATACAACCTCCTTGCAGATGTTGTCCTTGGTGGGATTTGAACTTAGGACTCCAGCGCTGCAAGGCTTCAGTGATATCCACTGAGCAACTGTACTCAGTATACGACGTTCCACTAAGTCACGTAAGTGGTGATGTTTTACATCAATGTGCTTAGTCATTGCACTAATCTTCTCACTGCTGGCAAGTTTAATGCATTCTTGGTTGTCCTCATAGATAACTGTTGATTGAGCTAGTGGCTTCCAAAAGTTGTTTCAACCAAATTACTTCTTGACTTTCATAAGCAGCAGACATATATTCTGCTTCTGTAGAAGATAATGCGACTAACACTTGTTTTCTGCTGGACCAAGAAATTCAATTTTCTGCTAACTTGATCCAGTAACCACTTGTTGATTTCCGATCACTTGAATCTCCAGCCCTGTCTGCATCCACATAACCTCTGAGAGTGAGATCTCCTGATGAAGATATCTTAAGATTTAGCCATTAAGTTTCTTTAAGACATTGAATAATTCTCTTAATTGCATTCCAGTCTTTTTGGCGTGGCTTGCTTACACGTCGGCAGAGAATTCCGACTGTGGCTGTTATATCCGGACAAATTGTGGTTGCTATGTACAGAAGCGCCCCCACTGCTTGTCTGTAACTCTCATTGCTGGGTAGCATGTCCTCTTCTCCTTCCAAGTTTATGTAGGACGGGTCCATTCCGGAAATTTTAGAACTTTGGTTGAGAAGAAAACTCCCATCTTCCTCTCTCTGGATTTGGATTCCCAAATAATATGTCACATTTCCAAGGTCCTTAGTCTCAAAGTGCTGGTTAAGAATTTCACCTAGCTTTGCAATTTCTTTTTCATTTTGATGAGACATGGTTACATCGTCTACATATAGGAGAACATACATCCACTCCTTCGCTACTTTTTTCGTATACAAACATGGATCAGCTTGAGATCTTTTAAATCCTTCATCCATAAAAACTTTGTTCATTTTCGAGTTCCAAGCTGTTTTTGACTGTTACAGGTACTTCATCCGCCACTCACCCCGTGCTCCTCTGCCCTTGGCGTGCTGCCGGGCGGGGACTCCGCCATCGCACTCCGGAACTTCCGGCTTCTCCGTCTGGCTGGGGATTCTCCTGCTTCACATGCGCCCTGCTCGGCTTAGGACACGGCTGCCCACAACCTCGGCAATTTGATCAGGCTGCGGTGTCCTGACCCAGAAGCGGCTGCTAGCCAAACGCAGCTAGCCACCAAGTATATCAGGTTGCCTCCCTCTAACGAAGGCCCCTGATTATTGCTCTGCTCTGCTCGACTCTTGTCTGATCTCTGTCAGTGCTCAGGCTTCCTGCCAGCACCTCGGTACTTGGTGTGCACCTAGGTGCTTTCCTCTTTAACCCTGTCTCTGCTTGTTTTTCCCTTGCAGTGTCTGTCTTCTCTTGCGTTTAAAGCCCTCAAGATTCCTCCCTTCCGCCTTTGTTCCTGGTTCCCTGGATTAGATCATACTTCCGCAGTCTCTGGGTCAAGATCCTATCCCCTCCAGTCTCCATGCATCCTAGCTCACTTATCCATTTGCACCCCCTCGGCTCCTTTCCTTTTTGTTTCCTCAACCCCTCCTGTCCCGTATTTAGTCTTCTAGTTCTTCTGTGTCTCTGTCTCCTCTCGACTCTACATTTTGTCTCCCTAGTCCCCTACGAGCTGCCCTCTCGGTACAGGCAGTCGCGGTATTCGAGCCCCCTGGGCCTGCCTCTGACGCTCCCTGTATAGGGCTGTCAGTCTCACTAGGTTAGATCACCCTGGGTTGTCTCTGTACCGCGTCCCGAGGGTCCACTCTAGGAGGCATTACATCGACTTAAGTCCATAGGGAGATTTTTGCAATTTACAAACAAGGTGCTCTTCACCCTTTTTAATATATCCCTCGGTTTGGCTCATGTACAACTCTTCTTCAATGTCACCATGTAGGAAGGATGTTTTGATGTCAAAATGTCTCACTGTCATCTGTTGAATGGCAACTATGGACATTAAAGTTCTGAATGTGGTTTGCTTTGCAACTGGAGAAAATATAGCATCATAATCTTCACCATACTTTTGCGAGTACCCATTTGCAACCAATCTTGCCTTAAACCGGTGAACTTTACCTTCTGAGTCATATTTGTCTTTGAAGACCAACTTACATCAGATAGCTCTGTTTCCTTGTGGTAGCTCAGTAAGCTCCCATGTCTGGAGTTGGTGAAGGGACTCCATCTCTTCATTAGCAGCATTATCCGCTTCTGCTTCTCGTGGACAGGCAGTTTTTGCATCTCTTGCCATGACTGTGGCTCTGGTTCAGGTAGTGCTCTGACCATATAAGAAAGCCGTCTAGCTGGGATACCTTTGTTTGGCCTTTCTGATCTCCTGACTGGAGGTTGGTTCTTCTGTGTCTTCCCTGGTGGCTTTAGAGCTTATCCATACTTCAGTGTTTTCCTATTCGGCATTTGGTGATAGAGATTCTTGTTCTTGCTTCTTAGGTTGAATAACTGGTGTAACTTCATGGAATTTGAGCGATACAGAGTTTTCATCAATCACTACATCTCTGCTGATTGTTACTGTATTGGTCTCTGGGTGCAGGATTCTGTATCCCTTTTGAGCTTTGCTATAGCCCACCAGGACTCCTTGCTTTGCATGTGATTCCCACTTGGAACGTTTTTCTTTGGGAACATACACAAATGTTTTGCTTCCAAATATCCTGAGGTGCTTCAGGTTAGGCTTCTTGCAGTTCCATAGCTCATATGGAGTTTTATTTGTGGCTGTACCTGGCAGTCTGTTTTGAAGATAGCAAGTTGTCATGATGGCTTCTCCTCAATATGTTGTAGGTAGATTCGCATAAAACAACATACTTCTTCCATTTTCACAGAGAGTACTGTTCTTTCTCTCTGCAATGCCATTTTTGTTCTGGGTTGTATGGGATGGTAGTCTGGAACACAATTCCATTCTTTTTTCAAAATGATTTGCACCTTACCACTTGTATATTCGGTTCCATTATCTGGACGCAAGGCTTTTGGTATTCTTCCAAATTTGTTAAACACTACAGCAAGATATTCTTCAAGTTTCTGTGGAACTTCATCCTTACTGTGAAGCAGGTAGGCGACTGTATATCTGGAGTAGTCATCAATAAATGTGAGAAAATATCTCTTCTTGCTAGGAGTTTGAACACTCATTGGACCACATACATCTGTATTAATCCGATCCAGAGGCTGTGAAGATCTAGTGGTGCTTATTTTAGGAAAGGAGTTTCTGGACATTTTGCCTTTAAGACAGCTATAGCACTTCATCATTTGAGTATATTCCCTGATTTCAATACCATTTGCAAGTTGAGCTAGCTTCCTTACTGCTTCTGAGTCTCTGTGCCCAAGACGTCTGTGCCATACATACAGTTCTTTTGTAGATCTTGTCTAGCACTGTATACTTGTTCTTTGCATTTTAGCTGATAAAGTTGATCTTGGATTTTTCCTTCTGCAAGAGTGTGACCCTTCTTTGAGATGATGCAGCTGTTATCTCTAAATGTAACTACATTCCCCATTTGCGTGAGCTTCTTTACTGACAGAAGAATGCTTTCAAGGCTGGGAACATAGAGAACATTCTTTATTGGGATCTTTCTGCTTTGTACTGAGGAAACTGGAGAGTGGAGGTAGCCGTCTCCTACTCCTTTTGAAGTCATACAGTGACCATTAGCTAAGATGACCTTTTCTGACTTGCTTTCATTAAGGTCAGTGAAGAAATCCTTGTTGTTTGTCATATGGCTGCATCATTTGAGTATATTCCCTGATTTCAATACCATTTGCAAGTTGAGCTAGCTTCCTTACTGCTTCTGAGTCTCTGTGCCCAAGACGTCTGTGCCATACATACAGTTCTTTTGTAGATCTTGTCTAGCACTGTATACTCTTTCTTCGCTTTTTAGCTGATAAAGTTGATCTTGGATTTTTCCTTCTGCAAGAGTGTGACCCTTCTTTGAGATGATGCAGCTGTTATCTCTAAATGTAACTACATTCCACATTTGCGTGAGCTTCTTTACTGACAGAAGAATGCTTTCAAGGCTGGGAACATAGAGAACATTCTTTATTAAGATCTTTCTGCTTTGTACTGAGGAAACTGGAGAGTGGAGGTAGTCGTCTCCTACTCCTTTTGAAGTCATACAGTGACCATTAGCTAAGATGACCTTTTCTGACTTGCTTTCATTAAGGTCAGTGAAGAAATCCTTGTTGTTTGTCATATGGCTGCTTGCACCAGAATCTATACACCATATATGCTTTGCAGATGGGCCTGTACGGACATTAAATGCAGCTTCAGCACATGCAGAATCTAACTTTACAGCTGTTTTAACCCTTTGATGACTGTTCTGCTTTTTAAGCGGACTCATTCTTGCTTTCCAAATTCTGCAGTCTGCTTTTAGGTGGCCGGGCTTTTTACAGACAAAACAGTCACGAGTTTCTTTTAGATTGCTCTTATATTTAGAGAAATCCTGTGTCTTTAATGCTGTTTCTGCTCTGGATTCATTATTGTTGCTTACATGCTGCGTTCTTCTCTTGAATTCATCGACAAGTTTGCCTTTAACATACTCTAGTGTCAGCTCATCATCTGGCTGTGCTTCTAGTGCTGTCACAAGTGTGTCATAACTCTCTGGAAAACCACTTAATAGAAGTGAAGCAACATGAAAATCTTTAATTTCTTTTCCAATACCCTGAGACGCTCCACGATCTCTAGGGTGTTTCTTATATAGTCCTACATATTCTGTCCATCACTTAGCTTAGACTGATACAGCTTTCTCATGAGATAAAGCGTATTGCTGAGATTTGATCTTTCATGCACTTTCTGTAACCCATCCCACATCTCCTATGCAGTTGCACACTTGCATTTTTGCACAATCTGATTATCATCTACACTGAGAGAGATAGTGCTTTGTGCTTTCTTATCCTTCTCTAGCCAATCATCTGGTAATGGATGAGGCACTTGTTCCTGAGTATATTTCCATGTGCCTTCTCTTATGAGCAGCATCTTCACTTTGAATTTCCAGGACTGGTAGTTCTGGTTAGTGAGGCTTGGCATTGAGAACTTGACAGGATTGCTGCTAGTGGACATCTTCTCTGTTGCTCTGTGCTGATTTTGCTTTGGGCTTCTGTTGCTGTGTTACTCTGGGGTCCTGTGTCACTCTGGGCCTATAACCTATTGGCAGCAGATTATTTAGTATACTCTCCAAGCGTGTGACAACAGAGCTTCTTAATTCAGGAACAATCAGGAACAATATATGATAATTTTAATAGATCAGGAATAAATCATTTGTGTGTCTCTATCTGTGCAGCATCTACAGCAGGCTGCTTCTCTCATACACAGACAAAACAGGAAATACAGTCACATGCTCTCCCTGTGTGAGCCTCTGGGAGTTTTTTTAACTTTATAAACAGCATACAAATCTAGCAACTAAACACTCAGACAGGAATGGAGCTGTTGCACCAAACATATTCCAACAATGGGGACACCTCCTCCGAGGCCTCTGCCTAGTAGGAAAAAAAGGATCTTGTGGCTTCCATTTTGCCAACTCATGGTCACAAAGAGGTGCAGTAGGACAGGATAAGTGCCTGTTACAAAAGTGGGAACAACCAATTATGTTGCAGTTAAAAATTATATTAAAATATATTTTTTTCTTTCTTCACAAAGAAAGTCCAATGTGAAAAGACATAAAATTGTTCCTCGGAATTAGTGAACAATTTATCCCGACTCTGCACACAGTTGTAAAAGGTTGGCCGGGGGGTGGACTTACCAGCGACAGCTGTATTATTCACGCTGGCAGCTGCTACATTCCTGGGGTGATTCCCACCCATTTCAGAGTATAAGGAATAATTAGAGTCAGAGTTCAGAATAACGTCAAACAGTTCTGCTTTATATTCCTTCGGACACATCACATCCAATTCACCATCAGCACGTCTTATACAATACCTGCAATACATCTTCTACTACTCCGCTTCTCTTCTTCAACTACACCAGACTGGACCACAAAGTAAAATCGGGACGATGAGCCCGGTGAAAACGGCACTTCAATCTTTTTCCCTGGAGAATCACTCAATCCAGTCATGGAAATACACATCTACTAATTCGTCCACCCCCCTTTGGTTATCCTGCCCGCATACTCGCTGGTGGCCCACTCACTTCTTCTGCTCAAGCACGCACACTTCTGCTGAGCATTCCCACAGCGGCTCTTCCACTGGCACTTCTGATCCATCAGCCCACAGACTATGGCTAACGTTCCCACTGTGAGTCCTTCATCGGCTGCACTAGGTTGCTGGTACCTTTCACACACTTCACTTCTTGTGTAGGCTGCGCCACGGCCTGGGATCATGGGGGTTCTTTACAGTAGCAGGGTCCACCCCGACTCCTCACTAACTAGGAATGTCCCCACACTAAATCCCGATTGACACTTCATCACTTAACCCCCTGGTGTCCTGACAACCCTGGATGTGCTCAATGTCCCCATCTTGTGTCCTACCATTGCACTACACTGACCATCTAATAACTCTCTAACTGGATCCACTAATATGCCCCCAACTTGACATCCTTTGCAAAGCTATATCTACCCAGTCTATATACACTACACTACAAGTGCCCTCCTCTAATGTCCCCAAGGATGCACTGTCCTACCTAAACCTATATGAAATACCAGGCATAGAGCACTGAAATATGACACTATACAGTACATAGAATATATCTACAAATACATACATTTACACAAAGCAGTATGAAAACATTTAAAGGGTTAAAACCTTTGACCTCCTTACATTGTCGTACCCCACATGTGTACCTGTCACACAAGCTCCCACAATGCATGGCTCTCTAGATCAGTACAATTCCAAAAGATGGAGTTTTCCTTCAATTTCGATGTTTTTCTGCAAGAAGATGTTGGAACACCAATTCACAAACTGTCACGTTCTGATTTGTACATCAGTCTCTTCTTATTTATTTCCAACCAGCCCTGTCAGAGAAATAAGGCGACAAACACTTGTTAATTGAATTTCTCACATATAAATTAAGAATATTCAATGACCTCACATGTCAGCGCTCTCTGATATATCTATGTATTATAAGCAGCAGCATCCTTATGTTATAAAACTCTACATCTGAAAAAAATCACAAACATCTGAACATTTCTCAAGTAAACTCACTTTACACAGTATTTATTTCTTAGCATCATATTTATAAAGGTGGTTTCACACTTTTTGATTTTTTTTTACATAAATTTCCTGCTTATTTTAATTTTTAAACATTATGAACAGATCTTTTTTTGTAAGTTTAAGGAAATCTGTCAGCAAATAATAACTGTTCGGATCAAGTATGTGCAGTCAATGCACCACTGAGCAGTTTAGTGCACCTTTCCACCAACTTGTTATACATGTTTTGCCGCCCTCCCTTCCGCACTAAGGGTGCACAGGGTTCCTGAGCTTAGATTGTAGTCGTTTTGTGCTTATAGACTCTCGTTAAAAGTAAAATATAAAAAGCATTATATTGCATCTTCTTGGGGAATATTACTCACTTTTTCTGCACACCCTTTAAAGAGGACATGTCAGCAGGATATTCTACCCCTTACTAAAGATATCACTGTAAAGCCCCTTTTACGCTGATTACAGTCATAATTTTCTAGCTGAATAGCATTGCAGCATTTTTGAGTAATCTGTATTTGACGTTTTATCAAGTGCAAAAGGGAGGGCATTTGACTCACTAGCTCTGCTGTACTTTCCCGCCCTTCACCAGATCGTTGATCAATAGTAGAGATGAGCGAAAATCATCGGCTACCTCCTTATTCGGAAAGCGTTAGCGCTTACTGAAGAAGCTGCATCGAGAACCCTGATACCTGGACAGCTCCCGATAATCAGGTGTCCGGCGCCGCAGTTGCATGTGTCACGGTAGTGTGACAATCACAACAGATGTATGGAGAGCCTGTTGTTGTAACTATCACACAGCCCTGACACATCCAGCTGCAGCGCCGAACAGCTGATTATTGGGAGCGCTCCAGGTATCCGGGTTCCCGATGCAGCTTCTTCATTAATAGCAACAGATGCTATTTGTGTTTAGTCTATTGGGTGCAGAAAAGAATCCGGCACTCCAAAGACAAAGCAAAAATATCTTGAATTTATGTACAATCCAGTGCTGTGCATATACAGTATACATGATGTTTCGGTCAATCGGACCTTTCTCAAACATGCACAGGGTGGCTGGACTAAGGAGGGTTGAATATGATGTTAAGCACAGCAGGAATGCGACAAGGTAGTCTTTGGGTAGTTCACAAGTCCTTTTTTTTCTGGACAGAATGGTCCTCACAAAAGTATGGATCAAACGTACCAATTTGAGATAACTGGATCAATCTGTTGAGGATCAAATTCAAGTCAAATTTCCTGAAATCCATAGTTTCATGTAAATTCAAACAACTTCAGATTCACGGCACTATTTCCCACACTGCAGAAGAATCAGAGAGCGGGCTAATATCTTTTTGCGTTGCCATGCTGGCTTCCCCATAGTACCCTGCAGCTCTGACTTGTTATGGCTTATCGTACCTTGTACAGTGGTGATTATAGTTGAGCGAAATAGGTCGGTCAGATTCAAAAATCACCGACTTTTGCCAAAG
>VIAB01027014.1:2058-14014 GCA_009801035.1 Oophaga pumilio
ACACGGGTCGGCTTATACATGAGTATATACGGTATTTAAAATGTGCTCCAGCATGTAGAAGACTGGAATAGTGATGCTGATGATGGCATCATCAGCGCTAAACATATTAGTAGCCATTTTGAAACTGTGCAGAAGGGTGTAGAAGTTCTTCTTCTGTGCCCTCTCAACATGCATTATTTGCACTACATCTGTATTGCGTTGGACAAGGCAATGCAAAAAGACATATTGCACCGGGGCTCATCTCTGCTGCCACAGTCATTGCAACATGTGGAGAGTGGAATTCAACCTTGTTGGCACATTGCATATCAAACGGTTAACCGGTAAGCTGAAAGACCTCTGTAGAGATGCAAGTCGGTGACCTGCTGGGTGCGACTAGCGAAGTGAGCACACAATGACCGTGCCTTCAGCAGTAGCGCATCCAACCCAGGATAGTGGTGGCGAAATAGCTGTACCACCAGGTTGAGGACGTGAGCCATGCAAGGCACATGTGTGAGTGTGTGAGGTTGCCCCGGCAGAGGGCTGCCACCAGGTTCGCACCATTATCGCACATGGCCTTCACTGGCTCCAGGTTCAGTGGAGACAGCTATTGCTCAAGCTCAGCCTGGATAGCTGTCCACAACTCTTGAACTGTGTGACTGCGATATCCAAGGCCTATTAATTTAAACCCTGCCTGATTGTGGTGAATTCTGGCTGCGCAGTCCAGAGATGGGGGAATTCATTCTGCACTTTTGGAACGCATGTCTCATTAAGGGAGAGGTTGAGGACTCAGGTGGAGGCCCTAGAAGAGGTGGAGGAGACAGAAGCAGTAGAGGAAGTGTTAGATACAGAGGTTCAACCTGCAATCATTTAGAATTCCAAGACTTATGGAGCATCCCCTTGCCCGCCTGCCCCTACCATTACCAGAGTCATCCAGTGACCAGTCATTAAGATGTCACACTTCTCGTCATGTTTGCTCATCCAGGTGTCAATGGTGAAATGTACTCTGGCAGACATAGATTTTTTCAAGGAACGGGTAATGCTGTCTGTAACATGCTGGTGTAGCACAGGTACAGCTTTCTTAGAGAAGTAATGTTGACTTGGCAACTGGTACTGGGCGACTGCAACTGCCATCAGCTTTCGGAAACCATCTGTATCCATGGTGGTGTTCCAGTTCTTAGCTTTGGCATGTGTAGGAGGAAAAATTATTTTACGTGATCACAGTTGCGGGACCGAGAGCTAGCTGCTGTGCTGAGAGAGGATGGAGTAGGGTGAACACGACAAACTGCTGGACTGTGAGTGTGGTGCAGGCAGAGATGTTATGGTGGATTGAGAAAGATGTGGTATACCTGTTGCAAGAAAAACAGCTTGCATCTCCACTTCCTTAACAGCTGACGGGCTCGCACTCATTCCGACTGTTGGGGGTGAACAAGTGGAGGTTCTGCGGCCGAAGACCTGTGTGAAAACACTTGCCATGGTGCAGAGGAGGAAGAAGAAACAGATGTGGTTGAAGGAACGGCCGTTGGTTGGCGAGGCTCGCTAGTCAACATTTTTACTCAGTGAGATTCCCAGACTAACGCATGTTGGTCGCGCATGTGTTGGTTCATGCATGTAGCTGTCAAATTATTGCAATTTTTGACTTTATTGAGTCATCTTTTGCAAAGCTGGCAGATAACATGAGTTGGTTCATCTTTTCAGGTCTCAAAAACGCCCAAGTTAGGCAAATCTTGCTGCCCCTGCAAACTGTACACTCGCGACCGGTGCTAGCAACACAGGCATAGTTGGGGCTGAGGATGCAGTGCTTGTTGTGGTTGCATTGCTTCATGTCTGTCTGGGAAGATGCAACGTAACCTCATCTTCCTCCTCCTCCACCTCCTCTGCTGAGCTGCTGAGCTGTGTGCCTCTGGGTTCACACCAAGTGGGATCTATAACCTCATCATCATCCTCTGTGTTCTCCCACTCCTCGCCCTGAGAGTCAGCCTTATCCTCTTCCTGCCTTGACAACTCAGTACGGTCAATGTGCGCCTCAGGTATCTGAGTCTCATCAGGATTACCTCCATCCCAGGGGGTTAATGTCTGGGGATGAGGGTTCTGATTCTGCTTGGACCCTTCTTCATCCGACCCTGAACCCAACAGGGTAAGATTTTGGGCATCTGTGCAGATGCTTTCCTCCTCTGGATTCTGTGAATCTTTGGAGCAGATCTCTGATGCTCATGGAATAGACTGTGTTAACAGCTCTGCAAACTCACCCATCTGTAGTTTACCACAGTCAGTTGGCTGGTTGGAGAGTTGTGACGTGGGAGGAAACAAGGGTAATTGGGGTTCCACCTCTGAGGATTGTATTGTGTGTGATGTTACGGTGGAGGAGAGGCCACTTGATGCTTGCCATCCACGGGAGCACATGCTCTTTCTTGCCCTGGTCTACCAGAAATGGAGTTGAGTAGCTCATCCAGTAACAGATGTTGTCATTTGTCTTTGGATAGGACGAGACAGTGTTTGTTCAGTAGACCTTTCAGTAACATTACTACCTATCCCACGTACACATCGAACACCAAGCCTATTTCTCCTTCCCCTCTTTTAACCAGCTGTTTCACAACCCTACTCAGACCTGTCAGTCACCTGTAACTCAATTAATAATCAGTATTTATTTTCTGAGATAGTGTGCCTGCACACCAATATTAGCCCAAATGATTTTGATTAGGAAATGCGGCCTGGTGCCTACACCTCAATATTAGCCCAAACAACTTTGATTAGGAAATGTGGCCTGGTCCCTCCACAACAATACTGGCCCAAACAATTTTGATTAGGAAATGGAGCCTGGTGCTTGCACCCCAATTTTAGCCCAAACAATTTTGATTAGGAAATGTGACCTCCTGACTGCAACAAAGTATTAGCCAAAATGATTTTGATTAGGAAATCTCGACTCCTTGCTGCACAACACTTTTAGCATAAACTAGTTAGATCCTGGAAGGTCAATATCACACAGGTTCCTATCAAACTATAACTTGCCGCAGCAGCATAAGCAGCCTCTCTGCGTTGTTACACTGACAAAATGGAGCCAGAAAAACATGTCCACTATTTAAATGGAGAGGGTCATGTGACTTCAGCAGCCAAAGAGAGAAGCCCTTGTGTCTAGACATTGTGGATGGTTTCTGCGCCCCGATTGGCTGACAAAATGTACACACAATAAGTTAATTAAAAAAAAAATTACAGTCCACCGCTACTCTGACCTATACCCACCCCTAC
The DNA here is from genome assembly GCA_009801035.1 of Oophaga pumilio. NCBI lineage: Eukaryota > Metazoa > Chordata > Amphibia > Anura > Dendrobatidae > Oophaga > Oophaga pumilio. The sequence continues at coordinate 5,281 of VIAB01027014.1, forward strand.
CCTCATACAACAAGTCCACCCTGCTCATCATACAGCACCACTATCCTAGCCTAATTCTTAACAAAAGCATTAGTGGAAACACGATAATTTACCGAACTGCGACTGAATTTAGCTGACTTTGAGGAAAAACGATTGGGAATCCGAACAAGAATCCGAATGAGCTACGTTCGTGCCAAATTTGAGATGGGTGAACATTTTCCGAACAGGTTCGCTCATCTCTAGTTGGTAACTACACAAAATAGAATTGCAGCCACAAGGTGGCCGCTAGCTAGGTCACAGCTTGTAAACCTGAAATAGGCTTATTCACTTTCAGGGTGAAAACTGAACAACAGCAGAAACATGAATTAACAAAGTATAATATGTACATTATATAATCTAATGCCAATGAAATCCCAGATATATGTGACATATACACAGGGCAGGACTACATAGTGACTAACAGTCATATATGAATTACATAATAACTGGTTGTAAATGTTGATAGTCACTAGGTCTCATATACTTATATTCTCCCTAAGAAATAATATAAATAGGATTATTACTTACATTTTGATAAGACTCATGGTTTGTGAATTTAAAATGCTATCCAGTATTATTATTTTACTATCATACTTTAGGCACTTACTTCAGTAAAAGTCCAATATGCCATCTGATATGGCAAAGAGACGTTAAGATCAGAAAGTAGGCCTCATCTAAGGCAAGAACACTTTTAAACGTCTTAATATATGACATTTCAAAGAAGAAGAAATAGGTATAGTGTTTTGATTCATATTTTACTGACAAATACATTTCTCACACTGTAGTAAAAAAAGATGTTGTTTATTGTCTACTGTAATTTTCTGCAAAGGTGTTTCAAACTGTCTAATTCTTTCAGTCAACTTACAGACAAAATGTGCTTAGAAATGTCTCAGACTATGATAATCTTTTTTCTTAAAATGTCAAAGATATGGTATACAGAAATATAAAAATACAAATAAATGTTAGATAGATAGATAATATATCTCAATTAAAGCCCTAATTTACTTTTCACACAGGTCATATTGTCTAAATGTTAACATAATAAACTCAAAACACATATACTTACACGACTTGGGCAGCATTTAAAATTAAGTTTTGTACAATACAGTCATGGCCAAAAGTTTTGAGAATGACACAAATATTAATTTTTACAAAGTCTACTGCTTCACTTTTTCTAATGGCAATTTGCATATACTCCAGAATGTTATAAAGAGTGATCAGCTTAACAGCAATTACTTGCAAAGTCAATATTTGGCAAGAAAATGAACTTTATCCCCAAAACACATTTCAACATCATTGCAGCCCTGCCTTAAAAGGACCAGCTAATCTCTTTTCAGTGATTGCTCCATTAACACAGGTGTGGGTGTTGATGAGGACATGGCTGGAGATCAATCTGTCATGATTCAGTAAGAATGAGACCACTGGACACTTTAAAAGGAGGCTGGTGCTTGGCATCATTGTTTCTCTTCTGTTAACCATGGTTATCTCTAAAGAAACACGTGCAGTCATCATTGCAATGCACAAAAATGGCCTAACAGGGAAGAGTATCGCAGCTAGACAGATTGCACCTCAGTCAACAATCTATCGCATCACCAAGAACTTCAAGGAGAGAGGTTCCATTGTTGCCAAAAAGGCTCCAGGGCGCCCAAGAAAGACCAGCAAGCGCCAGGACCGTGTCTTAAAAGTGTTTCAGCTGTGGGATCGGGCTACCAGCAGTGCAGAGCTTGCTCAGGAATGGCAGCAGGCAGGTGTGAGTGCATCTGCACGCACTGTGAGGCGGAGACTCTTGGAGCAAGGCCTGGTCTCAAGGAGGGCAGCAAAGAAGCCACTTCTCTCCAGAAAAAACATCATGGACAGACTGATATTCTGCAAAAGGTACAGGCAGTGGACTGCTGAGGACTGGGGTAAAGTTATTTTCTCTGATGAATCCCCTTTTCGATTGTTTGGGACATCAGGAAAACGCCTCATTCGGAGAAGACAAGGTGAGCGCTACCACCAGTCTTGTCTCATGCCAACTGTTAAGCATCCTGAAACCATTCATGTGTGGGGTTGCTTCTCAGCCAAGGGAATCGGCTCTCTCACAGTCTTGCCTAAAAACACAGCCATGAATAAAGAATGGTACCAGAATGTCCTCCAAGAGCATCTTCTCCCAACCCTCCAAGAGCAGTTTGGCGATCAACAATACCTTTTCCAGCATGATGGAGCACCTTGCCATAAAGCAAAGGTGATAACTAAATGGCTCAGGGAACAAAACATAGAGATTTTGGGTCCATGGCCTGGAAACTCCCCAGATCTTAATCCCATTGAGAACTTGTGGTCAATCATCAAGAGACGGGTGGACAAACAAAAACCTAAAAATTCTGACAAAATGAAAGCATTGATTGTGCAAGAATGGACTGCTATCAGTCAGGATTTGGTCCAGAAGTTGATTGAGAGCATGCCAGGGAGAATTGCAGAGGTCCTGAAGAAGAAGGGTCAACACTGCAAATATTGACTTGCTGCATTAACTCATTCTAACTGTTAATATAAGCTTTTGTTACTCATATGTTTGCAATTATATTTCTGTCTGTGATAAAAAAAACATCTGTCAAACACACACATAAAAACCAGAGGGCAGCAGATCATGTGAAAATATAATATTTGTGTCATTCTCAAAACTTTTGGCCATGACTGTACAGTTAAGCCAGAGATCCTTTTCAAACCACCATCTTGTTTTTATGGCTATCTTTATTTTCTTCGTAACAAGAAGTGATGAGCGAACCTTTTAAGGTTCGGTTCGGTTATGATTGGTGAACTTCCCAATGTTCGTCGAACTGTTCTCCAAACAGTTTGCCAAACATATCCGAACCCCACTGAATTCAATGGGAGGCAAAACTAAGCCCATAGACAACACCTTCAAGGGGGCCAAAAGCTGCCAAAACAGCTCAAATTAGGGGAAGACACCAGGAAAAGTGGCATGAATTGACCCAGAGTACAAATAGCATAATTGAGTAGCATGGATGCTTGGAACAGTGCCTGGGGCATGACTTGGACCAGAATTTCTAGCTTAAACATTGATCAGTAACAGGTATATGAATGACAGGTATAGGCCTGGTGCTCTGAGAGCCCTGAGAAATTCAGGCAACACATATGCAGGAGACCCAACTTAGAGTGCAAACATTTCCAAAAAGTTAGGGACAGACACTAGGAAAACTGGCATCAATTAATCAATTAATCCACAGCAGAAATGTTACACACAAATTTGTTTTTAGACAAACCACTCACAAAAAGATGGTTGCAAAGTAGAAATGCTTTTTAAAAACACAGCGGTAGAATAAAATAATTTTTTATGTCCTCAAATTTTTTTTTAAACACTACTCGTACATACACAGTGGTACAGTAAAATTATTTGTTTGGCCTACAAATGGCAAAGAAATAGCTACTGATATTTATTTATTAACCACACTGCTAGAAAAGGCACAGCAGTGCAGAAAAAATATTTGTTTGGCCTACAAATGGCAAAGAGATGACTGCTGAGATTTATTTGATTGCCACACTACAAGAAAAGAGAGAGTGTTACAGAAAAATTATTTCTTTGGCCTACAAATGGTAAAGAGATGGCTGCTGCGATTAATTTATTTGCAACACTACTAGAAAACACACAGCAGTCCTGAAAAATTATCTTGCTGGTCTAGAAATGGCAACGAGATGGCTGTTGCCAATTTTTTTATTTGCCACACTATTAGGAAAGGCAGCGGTACAGAAAAATTATTTGTTTGGCCTACAAATGGCAACGAGATGGCTGATGTCAATTATTTATTTCCAAGACTACAATAAAACACACTGTGGTCCTGTATAATTATTTCTTCGGCTTATCAATGGCAAAATGGCAATGAGATTGCTGATGCCAATTATTTATTTGCAACACTACTAGAAAACACATAACAGTCCGGAAAAAAATATTTCTTTGGCCTACAAATGGCAACGAGACAGCTGATGTCAATTATTTATTTCCCGGACTATTAGAAAACACACACACACTGGTTTAGAAAAATTATTTATTTGCCCTAGAAATGGCAACAAGACGGCTGATGATAACAATTATTTATTTCCCAGACTACTAGAAAACATTCCGCTGCTTAAAGGCATATTATTCCCACAGGCAGGGTGGGGCAGAGTACACACAGCTGCTTAAAGGCATAGTATTCCCACTACATATATCGGCTTAAAGGAACAGTACTCCCACAGGTGGTTGGGGTGCAGAGTAAGCACAGTGGCTTAAGGGCACAATATTCCCACAGGAAAGGGTTGCTGAAAACACACAGCAAGTTTTTGGCACAATACTACCACAGATATGTGTTTAAGAATACACACAGACACTTTTTTGCAGAGTACACAGTCATATTCTGTCAGTCATGCCAGGAATCAGGGGATTCGTGGCAGCTCTGTGTCTCTGTGCCTGCTGGAATTTAAATGAAGCTTTTTTCCTTTGGTCCAGCAAGAGTAAATGTCAATCTCTTGCTGGCAGCTTCATTTAGGATGGTCAGCTGATGTTGGTTGGTAAACACTCCCACCTTCCTTTAGATAGTCACATGACCCATCAGCTGATCGTCGGTTCTAGAGTTTACTTCTATGCCGACCAGTTAGGTGTGTAAAGCTCTCCTGTACTGTCGCTGTTGGAGTCCCGTTTACCTGGTGCTGTGTACTCTGCTGCTGTGGAGTGTAGTAGCAAATTCTGAGTTGTATCCTTACTATAGGTCCCTTCTTTGTCTCTTTCTCTGTGTTATATTACCTGCAGTGGCAAGGCTAGCATCTTTGCCAACCAGTGCAATAGCCAGGGTAAGTTAAGGCAACAGCGAGGAAATAGGCACGTGACGGCGGCGGGGGGAGGAGGATCTGCATAGGGCATTAGGGCAAGTTTAGGGACAGGCACTGATTGTGTCATGAGGTGTCCCATCACTTGCTCCCTACCATTAGGGTCTTCCTCTCCTTTTATCATTCCATTGCATCTATATATTGTGCTGCCAACCAGACATATCCGAGTGCGGATGTGACATTATAACCGACTTGCACCATTTCCAAGGTCCGGAACCCAAAATATCTCTCCCTGACAGGTTCTCTTTAGGGAAAGATTAATTTCAGATTTTCATGGAAGCCTGTAAATTATATTTCAGGCTTCATCCTTATTTCTCAAGGAGTGAAGAACAACGAGGGAGGATTGTAATCTCCCTTATTAAGGGTGATCCCCAGTCCTGGGTTTGCGTTTGCTATGACCTTGAGGGAACAGGTGACTACAAAGGTGAATTCTGGTGTTTTGATGCATCTCTGCTGTATGTCTTTTCTGGACAAGTATGTTCTTAAGGGTTTTGAGGCCCCTCGTAGAAATGGGGGTACTGTGACGAATCATTTGGGTATTCATGACAGATCTTCGTCTGCTGGAATTTAAATGTATTTTTTTTCTTTGGTCCAGCAAGACTTAAAGTCAGTCTCTTGCTGGGAGCATCTTGTAGGCTGGTCAGCTGATGTTGGTTGGTATCAACTCCCACTGCCCTTTAAATAGTCACATGACCCATGAGCTGATCGTCGGTTATAGAGTTTACTTCTATGAAAACCAGCTAGGTATGTGGAGCTCTCCTGTGACTGTGGTATTGCTGCTGTTGGAGTCCTGTTTACCTGGTACTGTTTACTCTGCTGCTGTGAAGCGTAGCAGCAGATTCTGAGCTGAGTTGTATCCTTACTGTTGTTCCCTGTGTTATATTACCTGCAGTGGCAACGATAGCATCCTTGCCGGCCTAGTGTTAGCCGATGTGACAGCTAGGGACTAGGCACGTGATGTCGGTGGGTTGGCGTCAGGAGGTGTCCCATCCCTCGTTCCTTAGAGTTAGGGTCTTCCTCTCCCTTTGTCATTATTATTATTATTATTTATATAGCACCATTGATTCAATGGTGATGTACATGAGAAGGGGTTACATACAAATTACAGATATCACTTACAGTAAACAAACTAACAATCACAGCCTGATACAGAGGGGAGATGACCCTGCCCTTGCGGGCTTACATTATACAGGATGGTGGGGAAGGAGACAGTACGTTGGGGGTTGAAGCAGCTCCAGTGTTGGTAAGGTGGTAGCTCCGGTAATGGTGAGGAGGCAGCTGGGTCATTTCAGGCTGTAAGCTTTCCTGAAGAGGTGGGTTTCAGGTTCCGTCTGAAGGATCTGAATGTGGTTTATAGTCGGATGTGTTGGGGCAAAGAATTCCAGAGGATGGGGATATTCGGGAGAAGTCTTGGAGGCGGTTGGATGAGGAGCGAATAAGTGTGGACGGAAGAAGGAGGTCTTGGGAGGACCGGAGGTTACGTGTGGGAAGATATCAGGAGATTAGTTCAGAGATATATGGAGGAGACACTTTATAGATAGCCTTGTAGGTCAGTATTAGTAATTTGAACATTATGCGCAGATGTAATGGGAGCCAGTGAAGAGATTTGCAAGGGGGAGAAGCGGAGGAGTAGCGAGGAGAGAGATGAATTAGTCGGGCAGCAGATTTAAGGATGGACTGGAGAGGTGCGAGGGTGTTAGCAGGGAGGCCACAGAAAAGGATGTTGCAGTAGTCGAGGCGGAAGATGATGAGGGCATGTACAAGCATTTTAGTAGATTAAGGATTGAGGGACAGATTCTGGAAATATTTTTGAGCTGGAGGCGATGGGAGGTGAAAAGAGCTTGGATGTGCGGTTTGAAGGACAGGGCAGAGTCAAGAGTTACTCTGAGGCAGCAGACTTCCGATATGGGGGAAAGCGTGATGTCGTTAATTGTGATACATAGGTCAGGTAAGGAAGATCTCTGAGATGGAGGAAAGATGATGAGTTCAGATTTGTCCACATTGAGTTTGAGGAAGCGAGAGGAGAAGGAGGATATGGCTGATAGAAACTCCGGGATTCTGGACAGCAGAGAGGTGACGTCTGGGCTCGAGAGGTAGATCTGAGTGTCATCAGCATAAAGGTGGTACTGGAATCCATGGGACTTTATGAGTTGCCCCAGGCCAAATGTATAGATTGAGAAGAGTAGAGGTCCTAGAACAGAGCCTTGGGGAACTACAACAAAGAGAGGGTGGGATGAAGAAGTAGTGTGGGAGTGGGAGACGCTAAATGAGCCATTGGAAAGGTATGAGGAGATCCAGGATAGGGCGAGGTCTTTGATGCCAAAGGAAGAGAGGATTTGTAGAAGGAGGCAGTGGTCAACTGTGTCGAAAGCAGAGGACAGGTCTAGAAGGAGGAGTATAGAGTATTGTCCGTTAGCTTTGGCTGTAAGTAGGTCGTTAGTAATTTTGGTCAGGGCTGTCTCAGTGGAGTGATGGGGGCAGAAACCAGATTGCAGACTGCCAAAGAGCAAGTTAGATGAGAGGTGGAAGGAAAGTTCAGCGTGGACGTGCTGCTCCAGGAGTTTGGAAGCGAATGGGAGCAGCAATATTGGGCAATAGCTGGACATAGCAGTTGGGTTGAGGGTTGGCTTTTTAAGGATAGATGTGATTGTGGCATGTTTGAAAGCAGAAGGGAAGGTACCAGAAGTTAGTAATAGGTTGAAGAGGTGGGTTAGGGATGGGATAAGAGTGGTGGTGAGGTTGGGGAGGAAGTGGGATGGGATGGGGTCACAGGTGGTGAGGTGTGATTTGGAGAGGAGACAATTAAGTTATGGGGTTTGGGCATTGGTCTGGTATACAAAGGGGTTGTGGTGGTTGAACAATGAAGACTTGCCTTGTTTGGTCGATCTTATTTTTGAAGTGTGTGGCAAAGTCCTCAGCAGATATGAAGGAGGTTGGAGTGGGCAGTGGTGGGCAGAGGAGGAAGATAAAAGTTTTGAATAACTGTTTTGGGTTGTAGGATAGGGAAGACACAAGGGTTGTGAAATAGGCCTGTTTAGAAGAGGTGAAGGCAGATTTGAAAGTGAGTGTTGCCTGTTTGAATGCAGTAAAGTCGTCTTGCGAATTTTTTTTCTTCCAACGCTGCTCTGTAGCCCTGGATACTTGCCGGAGCTTTTTAGTGGTGTTATTGTGCCAGGGTTATCTGTCGATACGTCGCACTCTGCCATGAACAAGAGGGGCGAGCTTGTCAATAGCTGATGCGAAAGTGACATTGTAGAAAGCAGTGGCACTGTCTGTGTCATGGAGTGAGGATATGGATGCCAGTGGTAGAATAGAGTCAGAGAGCGTGTGGGTGTCAAGGTGTGCGAGGTTTCTGCGGGGGTGAGCAAGTGGCTGGACATGGGTGACAGGTGAGAAGGACAAGGATGAAAAAGTGAGTAGATGTTGGTCGGATAAAGGGAGAGAGGAGGTGGTGACGTTAGATAGAGAGCAGAGACAGGTGAAGACCTGGTCTAATGTCCATCTGTGTGGGTGGCTGAGGAGGACCACTGAGCAAGTCCAAAGATGAAGCAAGGGACAGGAGTTTGGAGGCTGTTGACTGAAAGGTATTAGTGTCAGTGGAAAGAAAGTGAGGAAACCAGGTAGAGAATTGGTCAATAAAGGCAGTGGCCGGGCCTGGAGGTCAGTATATGACGGCCACTTGGAGGTTTGAGGGAGAGTAGATGCGGACAGAGTGGACTTCAAAAGAGGTGAGGATAAGGGAGGGAAAAGGTGGGATTGGGTTAAAGGTACAGTTAGAAGAAAGGAGAAACCCACTCCTCCACCGTGTCTGTTGTTAGGGCGAGTGTAACGCTGGTATTGTCTGTACTTTGTTTTCCAGCGT
>VIAB01027016.1:3720-18581 GCA_009801035.1 Oophaga pumilio
CAGAACTGCAACAGAATCCGCAACGTGTGCACATACCCTTAAATGTAATAATAAACACAAATACACAGTTGTTCAATACACTGGCAAATCTAGGTATTCAAAAATAATAAGTTCCAATTGGGGTCGTTCTGGCCCTGTAGCCCACGGGCCTGAGGGGTCAAAGAGGCCCTTCTAAACAATATAAAGATGATGTGTACTAATACTGCCACTTGAACTTTGGGGCTCTGTTACAGATTGCACTGGAGCCCAGGAGCTTCATGTTTTCACTTTAAATTTAGACTTACAATCTAATATAGCAGTTAATAGTAGTATAGTCATGCGACAGCAGAACTAAGAGGTACGATCTACTGTGTCTGCATGTTCTCATAAAAGGAAGGAGAAGCAATGTGAATTTTCGAATGAGGTTAGGTAAAGGTGTATTTGGTTGTAATTAAAACATGGGCAAATTGTTTTACTATTACCGCTAATATTAACAAAAGCTACAGGACCGTTGATAAACTAATATCAAGCAGTTTCACAATGATAGACCTTATCAGAAACAAGGATGCCACAGCTTCTTCCTTGATTGATAGCTCTAACTTTACAGTAGCCCTATGGGGAATCTCATCTCCCGAGATCTTGGTGTCGAGATCTCCATCTGCGCATGCCCCGGCAGCCATTTTCCTGGATTCCACAGCACAGAAAACCATGTACGTAAGTGCGGGGGCTCTGCGCTTTCACAAAATATCGTCAGAGCGCCCGCACCAGCGAACACCCACAGCGGCGCACATTGGAACACCCCCTCATCCCAGCCTGTGGCCTGCAGCAACGCTCCACTCTTGCCTCCTCCAGCAGCGACCCTGAGACCCTTCTCCACCATGGCCGGTAAGGTATATTCACATTATAAGACGCACCACCATTTCCCCAAAAAATTTTGGGGAAAAAAAGTGAGTCTTATCATCCGAAAAATACGGTATATACCAGTCAAAAGAGTATGCTTTTAATTGTGCAAGTTAAACCATCAGCAGTTTAAATTTGACTGTGATGCTTTGCCGGAGATACCCAAATATGTATTTCTGCGTGGATATGTAATCTAATCAAATCTTGGACAACCCCTTGACTTAGCTGTGGTATCAAACACAACATCTGGCATGTGATGTACAGTATGTGTGTTAATAGGGGTAAAAAATGTTGGAAATAAAATATAATGTATTGGTTTTGGCACCCTGATCTAAGCATACGCCTCAATGAAAACATTTTTTTGGAAAATCATCTTGAAAGTTACACATTCAAATAGTGCTAACGAAACATAGAAACATTTCTCCTATTTCAATATAGTATAAATTGTTAATGAATTTTAAAAATAATTTCAGATTATTTTTTTAATTTTAGATTGCAATCTACATATAATAAAAAAGGAAATATTTATTGGTGATATCTAGTAATGCTTTATTTTTTTTCAGTTTTGCTAAAACTCATTTGCCAAATGTGAGTTGAGAGACTACAGTAAAATTTGAGAATATCTTTATACTCTGCATTTTGGTTTGTGAAATGTAAGTGTATTTTTGAGAACCATTTGTTTGTTTTTTTAATTTACTCTATTTTTTTCTCCATCTATTCCTCTAAAGAACTTTAAAAATGACTCAAATAACGATGTGTGAAGGTGGCCTTAATTGGATATTTAACTCATGAAGGCTTAAAAATAATTCTTTCAACTACTGACACCCACTCTATCCTTCAGTTTACTATGAGAACAACGCCCACACCACCGCATATGTGCTGTCCATTATTTGGGATACTTCTAAGCCGCCACTTTAATATTCAACACATGACACTCATGACAAAAGACATGGACATATCCTTCCTGCCTTCTATACACTTACTCTATTCTTCATTGGTTTCACAAAATTCTTTACTCATTCAACATCTGTTTTCCACACTTTTTGTACCATCTTCTCTAGAAAATTTCTATTTGCTATACTATAGATTAATTATTTCTTTATTATTTATTCAATATGGCAGTAAAGAGCAAATAGCAAATATATTCACAATAAATATACAGAGTACAGATAAGCGGATCTTTTGAAATTCAGAATCTCTAACCACAGAATGTTATTCTAGGTAAATAAATATACTGGAAAGCTAGTGATTGCTTGGAAAGTATCTATGGGGTGGGGAGTGAGAGAAATAGAACCTCAATGGCCATAAGAGTTAATGCTTTACTAGAGACAGAGATAGAGAGAACCCTGTTGACTGTAAGAGCTTATATTCTCTTGCTCACACTCTACAGGAGAGAGTAAGAGCAAGAGGACCCCACTGATTATAAGCGCTTAGACTCTTCAGGCAAAAGAGAGAAGATTCTGCAGTCCATAAGAGCTTACATACTACAGGAGAGAGACATACCCAATGACCCCTAAGAAAGACAGCAACTTTGCAATATAATCTGCAGACAGCTGTGAGCTGGTCTTATGCTAAGAAGTGGCCAATATCCATGGACCTTCCCAGTTTAATATTATCAGCCCCCAGCAGTCTGCTTTGCCTTAGCTGGTTATTAAAATAGAGGGGACAACACGTTATGTTTTTAGGTTACCCCCATTTTTAATAACTAGCAAAGGCAAAGCAGATAGCTAGGGGCTGATATTAATAGGCTGCAAAGGTCACTGGATATTTGTCCCTTCAAAGCATAAGACCAGCTCACAGCTGTCTGTTTTCCATTGGCTGGTTCTTAAAAATAGGGGGGACCCATGTCCTTTCTATATTTATTTATAAACAAGTACAGTTAACTAGACATGCAAGGCACTGCTCCACATGGACCTCTGCCTCCTAGTTCAAGATTATTATTATTATTTTTATTATTATATGTTATTTTAAGTAATTTCCCTATCCACATTTCTTTGCTCTTACCCCCAGTTTGCTTCCTTTTGCAGCCCCTAGCCCTTACCACTAAGATCCTAAACCAGGGCCAGTAGTTCCACGGCACCCATACCAGGCGATACCCACTGTATCACAACTTTTGGTTGGCCCACAGTTTTTGTATCTCCCACCGATATAATCTGCAGTCACAGCCTTTGCTCCTCCAGACGACTGATACCACGATCGTAGCACATGTATCCAGCTCCATGCAGCAACAACATACAGTGCAGTCCCTGCAAGTCCACAAGATGGTGCAAATGACAGAATCTGACTCTTCTGCTGGCTCACCTGCGATAATAGACTCTGTGACTTTGGGGCGTCCAGGGCCAACTACCTCAAGCAGTAGCACCCCACTTTTGTCAGGCAGAGTGGAGGTAGTGGCAAGCTTAGGAGGCTGACCAGGCACAATGAGCCATGTGGCCTGATGACCTGAGAGTCCCAACCTGGGCTCACCAAACATCTTTGTGGTGCAATAGATAAATTCACTCAACTGCCCACAGAGGTAGACACAGCAATGTTTCTCATTTATATATTCTACTGGTTTACAAAAAAAAGTATGGTATAAACCAGTGCAAAGTTCAAAAAAATAATTACAGCCTTTCTGGCATAATGACAAAACAGAAAATAACATACAGCACAGTCTATGTGGCTGTGGGGATACACCCGATCAGGGAAAAACAACAATGTTCAGCTCACTTTATCAAAAACACAACTCTGGAGCAATTGTCTCCAGGCACACAGAACACTGAATGATTCAGAAGGCTTACTAATTACCTTCTAGACTCCGCCCTTTACATGGTCGATTAACCTCTCTCAGCAATTAGTGCTCAGGAGCGTTTTCTCTAGGTTCATATCACTTAAGTTAACATTCTCAGTGATACACATCTCCCCTCCAGTACTTTACCAGTGACTTTGACACATATCCAACCCCCTGCCCAAAGCCAGGGATATTGGCACTTCCAGCTACTAAATAGGGAATTCTAGACAGGTCATCTGTCATGTGTAATTACCTGGGCCTGTGCTACACATGAAAGCTGAAGTCATGGAGCGCATATTCACCCAGGCATTTTTTCTCTTCCTTTCTCTCATCAATCTCAGTGGCCAAGATGGCCAAGAATTCTTTCTCTATGGTGGCATAGTTCTTTTCACAAGAGGAGACTTTCCTACTGTGGCACAGGATTGGATGTTCCTCCTCATTTATTTCGTGGGACAATACGGCTCCCAAACTGATCTCTGAGGTGGCCGTCTGGACCACGATCTCCTTACTGAAGTCAGGTGTGACCAGGAACCGGCTGTTTACAGAGGGCAAGCTTCAACTCCTGAAACGTCATCTCTACTTTAGAAAGCCACTTGGCCATCAATGTCTTTGTGCCCTTTTGAATGTCAGTCAGTGGTGTGGCTATCATGACAAAATTCAGGATAAATCACAGATAGTTTCCTACAATTCCCAGAAATGTCCTTACCTGCTTCTTGGTGATGGGTTTTAGAAAATTTTGAATCGCCTCTACATTATTCACTTGCAGCTTTATTTTGCCCCTTCAGATGATATAGCCCAAGTATTTTGCCTCTTTTATTTCCCCATGGTGCACTTCTTAGGGTTTACGGTAAACCCTTTCTTCCTAAGCACATCTAGTACCACCTGGAACTTCTACAGATGACTTCCCCAATCTGAGCTGAAGATCATAATATTGTCCAGGTAGATGCGGCATACTTTTTTTCAGGGGATGGGATCCCATCCATGGCCCTCTGGAAGGTAGCTGGGGCTCCTTGAAGAACAAATGGCATTCTGTCATACTGGAAGCAACCGTTAGGTGTAGAGAAGGCTGTTTTCCTCTTTGCACTTTGAACAGGAGGATTTGCCATTACCCTTTCACTAGGTCCAGGGTGGTGATGTGTCTGGCTGACCCTAGCCTCTCAAACAGTTTATCAAAGAGGATCAGATTGGAGTGCCCAGGGGATGCAGGTGCTACCTCCAGTTAGACCCCGGACATGTGGAAGCTGGCCCAGCGGAACTGGTGAACAGGCAGGGATAACAGGTAGCCTTGAACTTGACAGGCTGGAAGCAGGAGCACGGGACGGAGCTGGCACAGGCAGTACTTACTTTGTCATAGGTAACGAAGTGAAGGATTCCTGGTCAGAATGAAACTTGCACAGGCAGCACTGGTGTCATCCCGGTATAGCGTAGTAAGCTGCACATAGTCTGAGAAGACAAACAGTATTAGCTGGGTACTGGCAGGAGACTGGAAAAGCACAACAGATCACAGGCACGTCAATACACAGAACTGGAAACTAGCAACAGGAAACACTTGTTGCTCCGGCACTCTCTCTATGGCAGATGAACCAGAAATAACACACACAAGAATATTATTGGTTAACCACATTTTTGAAAAATGCACGCTGTCTATTTAAGAGACTGAGAGCTCGTGCGTGACCTAAGCCTCATACCCGGAGATGTGCTGGCACCGCACCAGGAAGCAGGAGCAGGGAAGACAGCAGAGACAGGGTGGCAGGAAGCAGACAGAGCGGGGACCCTGACGGGGGCCCCACGGAGGTACGGGCACCACTGCGTGGGGATGGGGACACCGACGGGAGCCCTGCGTGGGCACAGGTGTTACACGCACAAAAAAGTTAATAAATAACATTTCCCATGTGTCTACTTTACATAAGCACAATTTTGGAACCACATTTTTTTTTGTTAGGAAGTTATAAGGGTTAAAAATTGACCAGCGATTTCTCATTTTTACACCATTTTTTTAGTGACCACATCACATTTGAAGTCACTTTGAGGGGACTATATGATATAAAATACCCAAAAGTGACATCATTCTAAAAACTTCACCCCTCATGGTGTTCAAAACCACTTTAAAGAAGTTTGTTAACCCTTCAGGTGCTTCCCAGTAATTTTTCGAATGTTTTAAAAAAATGAACATTTAACTTTTTTTCACAAAAAATTTAGTTCAGATCCAATTTTTTTATTTTACCAAAGATAACAGGAGAAATTGGACCCCAAAAGTTGTTGTGCAATTTGCCCTGAGTACGGTGATACATCATTTGTGGGTGGAACCACTGTTTGGGAGCATGGCAGAGCTCAGAAGGGAAGGAGAGCAATTTGACTTTTCAATGCAAAATTGGCTGGAATTGAGATTGGACGCAATGTCACGTTTGGAGAGCCCCTGATGTGCCTAAACAATGGAAATGCCCCACACGTGACACTATTTTTGAAAGTAGACCCCTTAAGGAACTTATCTAGATGTGTGGTGAGCACTTTGAACCCTCAAGTGCTTCATAGAAGTTTATTATGTAGAGCCATAAAAATAAAAAATCATATTTTTTCCACAAAAATGATATTTTTGCTACCAATTTTTTATTTTTCCAAGGGTAACAGGAATAATTGGACCACAAAAGTTGTCGCACAATTTGTCCTGAGTGTGCTGATACCCAATATGTGGGGGTAAACCACTGTTTGGGTGCATCGCAGAGCTCGGAAGGGAAGCAGCACTATTTGATTTTTTCATTGCAGAATTGGCTGGAATTGAGATCAGACGCTATGTTGCATTTCGAGAGCCCCGATGTGTCTAAAGAGGGGAAACCCCCCAATTCTAACTCCAACCCTAACCCCAACACCCCTAACCCTAATCCAAATCCTAACCATAACCCTAACCACAAACCTAACCCTAACTTCAAAACACCCCTAACCCTAATCCCAATCCTAACCCTAATCTCAAATGTAACCGTAATCCAAACCCTAACCCTAACTCTATCTTCAGCCCCAACCCTAACCATAACTTAAGCCCAACCCTAACCCTAACTTTAGCCCCAATCCTAAACCTAACTTTAGCCCCAACAATGACTTTAGCTCCAACCCTAACCCTACTTTTAGCACCAACCCTAAGCCTTACTTTAGCCCCAACCCTAACCTTAACTTTAGCCCTAACCCTAATGGGAAAATGGAAATAAATATTTTTTTTTTATTTTACTATTTTTCCCTAACTAAGGGGGTGATAAAGGGGATTTGATTTTCTATTTATAAACAGGTTTTATAGCGGGTTTTATGTTTGGCAGCTGTCACACACTAAAAGATTCTTTTTATTGAAAAAATAATTTTTCATCACCACATTTTGAGAGCTATAATTTTTCCATATTTTGGCCCAGAGTCATGTGAGGTCTTGTTTTTTGCTGGACGAGTTGAAGTTTTCATTGGTACCAGTTTTGGGCACATGACATTTTTTGATCGTTTTCTATTCCAATTTTTGGGAGACAGAATGAGCAAAAATCAGCAGTTCATGAATTTCTTTTGGGGGGGCATTTACACCGTTCCACATATGGTAAAATTGATAAGGCTATTTTATTCTTTGGGTCAGTACAATTACTGCGATACCTCATTTATATCTTTTTTTATGTTTTGACGCTTTTATATAATTAAAACCATTTTATGGATAAAATAATTATTTTTGCATCACTTTATTCTGAGAGCTATAACTTTTTTATTTTTTTGCTGATGACGCTGTATGGCAGCTTGTTTTTTGCAGAACAAGATGACGTTTTCAGTGATACCATGTTTATTTATCTCCGTCTTTTTGATCGCGTGTTATTCCACTTTTTGTTCAGCGGTATGATGATAAAGCATTTTTTTCCCTTGTTTTTTTTATGGTGTTCACTAAAGGGGTTAACTAATGGGACTGTTTTATAGGTCGGGTCATTATGGAAGCGGCAATACCAAATATGTGTACTTTTATTGTTTCGTTTTTTTAATTCAAATATTTATTTAGTGACAAAATAAAAACTGATATTTTTTATTGTTTATTATTTTTTTAAATATTTTTACAATTATTTAAAAAAATGTTTTTTATTTAATTCTTACTTTTACACTTTGTCCCACTATGTGACAATCATTTTGTGCAGGCTGATTGCTTCTATTGCATGCAGATGAAGCAGCATCTGCATGCTACAGAAGCTGTCAGCGCTGCAGTTTCTGTACACTGACCTGTGAGACTTCCTGACATGCACTGCGCGTGACAGGAAGTTTCACAGATCTGGAGACTCGGATGTTGTCATGACGACATCGGGTCTCCATAGCAGCGAACGGGACCCCGCGTCACGCCGTGGGGTCTCCGATTCAAAGGTAGAGGGGCTGTGCCGGCTCCGGAATGCTGTGATCATATTTGGTTGCAGTGTTCCGGGGGTTAAAGTGCCGGGAGCGGTCTGTGACCACTCCAGGCACTTAGTGCCGGGTGTCAGCTGTGAGAATTACCTGACACCCAGCCACGATCAGCCACGCTCCCCCTGTGAGCGTGGCCGATCTCACATGACATACTATCCTGTTCATGGGAATTAAATCCCAGGTCACATGGACGGGATAGTACGTCCAATGGCAGAAAGGGGTTAAAAGCAAATCGCGTATCTTCTAATGGATTATTAAAATAAGTGTGGCATAAACCAGTGCAAAGTTCAGAAAAATAGGCACAGCCTTACTGGCATAATGGCAAAACAGAAAATAACATACAGCACAGTCTATGTGGCTGTGGGGATCTGCCCGATCAGAGAAAAACAACAAAGTTCAGCTCACTTTATCACAAACAAAGCTTTGGAGCTCTTGTCTCCAGGCACGTGGAATACTGAATGATTCAGAAGGCTGACTTTTTACCTTCTAGACCTGACCCTGAGGTGGAGATATGGGGAATAGCTTCCCTTCCACTCTTCAGCTGTTCTCAAAAAAATAGCATGGTTTTAACATGGCTGATTAACTTAAGCCCCGTCACACACAGCGATCTCGCTAGCGAGATTGCTGCTGAGTCACTAGTTTTGTGATGCAACAGCGATCTCCCCAGCGATATCGCTGTGTGCGACATTCAGCGACAATCAGCCCCCCTGCTGGGTATCTCTGATTGTCGCTGAATGTCCTGGACATTTTTTTGATCGTTGGTCTTCTGCTGGCCAGCACGCATCGCTGCGTGTGGCAGGCGGGAGACCAGCGATCAGCTGGTAACCAAGGTACACATTGGGTTTGCAGGCGTCGGGCGGCGCATGGAAACCCGATGTGTATGTTGGATACCAGCGCGCTGCTGCAGGGGAGCTGGTGACCAAGGTACACATCGGGTTTTCAGGTGCCGCACAGCGCCTGGAAACCCGATGTGTACCTTGGTTACCAGCTCCCTGCACCAGCGGGCTGGTATCCAACATGCACTGCGGGTAACTAAGCAACGTTACCCGCAGTGTCGCTGTCCTGATTGCTGCCTGAGCTGCCTGTTTGGCAGCTCAGGCAGCAATCATGTAGCGACACACCAGCGATCCTGACAAGTGAATATCGTTGTCGGGATCGCTGGTGTGTCGCTAAGTGTGACGGGGCCCTTAGTGTGCTGGAGTATTTTCTCCAACCTCCTCAGTAATAACCTTCTGCTCCAAGCTAACCTTCTCAGTGATACATATCTCCCCTCCAGTACTTTACCAGTGAACTTGTCACAGTGGCTTCAGCAATGGGCAGTGGAGCAGATCTGTATTCCACCAGAGCGAGCTATGATTCCTTTGGCTGTTACTGTAGAGTCTCTTTGGAGAGGGACCCAGAGCCTTTTATACCCACAGTTCCCATTCAGGATATTCTCCCACAGGATTGGGGGTAGGAAGGGAGAGGTAATCCATCATTGTTCAATTGTTCAATTTTAACTGCATATTTGTCCTAAATTGTGCAGACTAGTACACCGCAGGGACTGATGCAATACATAACCTGCAGGCATTCCACAATTTAATATACAAGAGAACATGCAGGCTCATATGAAACAATTGCTCATGTCCAATGACCTACTTGATAAAGGAACAATTGATACGGCACATTCCTCCCCCTACTTAATTAGCCAGACGTGATAGGCTTCCGATCATCCTTCTCCGCTTGTCAGGGACAATCCATTGGCATTTCTTTCAGCATAGACACAAATTTAAGAGATTTCACCTTCATGAGAATTAAAATTTGTATCATCCAGTTTCCTCAAAGCATATTCCATGTTTTCTTTGCAAATAAAGTCCACAATCCCAATTCCATCCTTGTAACAACAGCATAGCAGACATCACCAGTTTCTCTCATATGATCTTTCAGATTAAACCCTGAGATGAGGACTCTGAATTCAGTTAGTCGATTAGGGGTCCATTCTTCCCATGGTATCCTCCATGTATACCCCCAGATCCCTGGTTTGACATGGGAAACTCCACACATAACCGTCAAGAAACAAACTCGTATCCATTGAGTCCAAAGTGAGATCCTCCTCATTTCACGTATCCTGGAAGCTGATGTAGGCAAACAGTGCAGCACCTCTTCCCCCACAATTTCTCTGATTGATTGTACTGATCCTTTTGTACTGATGGAATAACTGCAGCTCCTTCTGCCATACATTGGCTAGTAAATTGCTCACAAAAATGGGCCCATCCCCGAGCGCTGGCAACCAGGCAGGTAAATGTGCACTTGGTCATCTGGTAAATGGTGTTCTGGGTGGACAATATCTGATCTGACCAGGTTGATGGAAGACCCAATCTTCTGAAGTCCCTGAGCATGGATGTCACCGACATTTACTGGCTAGATGTGGCAATGGAGATTCGCTGGTGTAGACTGGCCAACCTGTTGCAGAGTGGGGACATAATGTATCACTTCTTTCGCTGCTAAGTGTATCCCAGGGGTTACCAGGTTACGTTCCTTCATGGCAACAGACATTGTCTTTTGTGAATCACTCACCACTGGCTCTGTTCCCTCTTGGCTGACGCAGTGGGAATCGGTCCTTGGCTTTGGGTTATGACATTGGCCAAGTGGCACACCAACCCTGCTCCAAGGTTATTTCCCAACAGCAAATCTACCAGCAGGTGCCGCACTACTCCTATATCCTCCATTCCATGAGTGTGACCTCAGTCTAAATATATTCAGGCCCTCTGAATGTTCATAGATTCTCCTTCAGCTATGTTTACTAACATACAGCTGGTGGGAACAATACATTGGTCCTGTACTAGATCGTCTTTGATCAATGTGACCGAGCCTCTGCAGTCACGGAGCCTTACAGCCTCCACGCCCTCTACCAAAACAGTCTGCAGATGCCGGTTCATGTTCGCTGAGGTGTCCCATCTAGTCTTGGACTCTTGTCCTTTCTCTCCCAGCCTTCCAGCCCCATTGCAGCACATTATTCACTGGTTGGGGACGCTGTTATGATTTGGTAACTGAGGAGGATAGGAGCAAAACAGCAAGGCAGCCGAACACCTGAGAGGTTGGGAACTTATGGGTTGCAGATCCCTAAACTAACCGCACAACTAGAAGCAGCCGTGAAGCCTAGCTACGGTGATTCTAGACGCCTCGGCACAGCCAGAGTGCTAGCTACACCTAAAGACAGAAACAGGAAAGCTAACTGCCCCGGAGTAGAGCCCCAAAGGAATAGGCAGCCCCCAAACATATAATGGTGGTTAGACAAGATGAAACACAAATGCAGACAGAAAATAGAGTGAGCAAACGCAGGGGCCAAACACTGACTAAATAGGACAGGAAAGAACAGAATACTATCTGCAACCCAGCAAAGCCCTAGCAAAACTTCCAACACTTCTGATTAGAAAAATGCTGAGATCACACGATCTCGCCACCCACTAAATCAGATCTCAGAGTGAACAAGGCTAACCCGCAGCCACTCAAAAAGCAGGGAAAGAGCAATTGAACAAATAACAGTGGCTAAAGAAAACAGAGAGAAGCACAGGCCCCAGGAGGGGACCCGGCTAACCTCCACAAAGGTGCAGACAAAAATGGAAATAGCAAACACAATAGAAATAAGCAGAAAATATCTTATCTGAAAGTAGCAGACGCAGGCAAGACACCAGCAGACTTCCAAATGAACCAGGAAACAACAATTGATCACCGGCGAGGATTATGGGAGGTCAGCTCCCTTATATCAGTCCAGTCAGTGACTCCTGATTGCCAGGTATCGCTGGCAGCTGAGGAGGCACAGTCATTCGATACAGCTTCAGTACCGACAGCAACCACCAGAGGGAGCCTCCGCTCAAAAATTGTCTCCAATACATTCACAACAGGACGCGGATAATGTAGATTAGAATATTCCCTGTATTCCCTGGCAAAGTGTCTATGCATAAACAGTTATGGCAGCTTAACCCCCCTTACCTTCAAGCGGGCTGTATTTGAGGGCTTGGGAAACCTCCCCCTCTTTGTAAAGTCCAAAATCCCTGCATTTCCTTCTCTCACCAGTCCATGGTTCTCACTTTTCTCCTTGTAAGCCCCTGTACCCATCTCACTGGGGTTGTCCTTCCACTAATCCCTGGTCAATTGGCAGACTAATCATTAGCCCGTCCTGCAGCCTCATCCAGACTGAGTGGTTTTCTATCCACCACCCATAACCTAGGAATGTTTGACTCAGCCCCCTTTCAATATCCATCTTATGTAAACCCTACACCTACAATAACCACAGACACATTTCCAAACCTTTTGGAAAAATAGGCCATAGCAGCCCCGTTTATTAACATATTTTCATTACAAAAATGAACATATCAATATAATATTGACAAATAAGGAACAGGGTCTATGGAAGGCGTGCAGCAGCTTTGTTGCGCCATCAGCCGCACCTTATGCCCTCAACCGCACCACACCGGTTTGAGGACCCTCCTGCTTATGCCCTCAACCGCACCACACCTGTTTGAGGACCCTACTGAATGGTGCCACCAATTAAATGTCCCACTGAGGCCTCAGGCCAGTAGGGCCCCCTTTAATTTAAATTTTACTCTGACCACCAAATGAAGCAAAAAAGGGGAGGGGTAGGTAACTGCCCCACCAAAATGGGCCCCCTACTCCCCCCCTCTGCTATCATCACCACCTGGCTTTCCACAGACCCATTCTCGCCACGACAGACATGCATGACACCTTGTGCATGAATGTCCCTCCATGCATTATAGTCAGCACTGGACAGCCCGCCATAGGGCGTCACTATTAGGCTGTGAACCAGATGCTCTGCATTCCTAGTGTGAACATCGCCACATACAGATTATATTTTTTTGCACTGGTGTGCCACACGGCCAATCCCTGATTGAAGGCTGGCTGTTTCATTTGGTATTAATGCATCGGTGTAGTTGCCATTTGACTTGGGTCCGCTGCACCCTGTCTGTGCATTTGGATTGAGGCCTATTTAGACAGCTAAGTATCTCTGCCTGTTTTTGCTTTTTTCTTGAATATTGGAGAAGTTTTAGTCCTCTTTTTGTGGTATTGATGTTAGAGTAGTACTGGCAAGCGTAAGGATGCGTGACGCGGATTGCCAGCTTATATATTGTGGCCAGAATATCAACCAATACCTTACATAGATTGTTATGGTTTTGTGCACATTATATATTATATATTTTTTTTCGTGGTGCAACTGGGCCCTAATGGTTCTGTAAACTGTGGCCTTTGTTCACACCGGATGAATTATAGTCAGCACTGTGCAGCCCGCTATAGGGCGTCACTAATAGGCTGTGGACCAGATGCTCTGTATTCCTAGTGTGAACATCGCCACATACAGATTCTATTTTTTTGCACTGGTGTGCCACACGGCCAATAACTGATTGAAGGCTGGCTGTTTCATTTAGTATTAATGCACCTGTGTAGTTGCCATTTTACTTGGGTCCGCTGCACCCTGTCTGTGCATTTGTATTGAGGCCTATTTAGACAGGTAAGTATCTCTGCCTGTTTTGGTTTTTTTCTTGAATATTGGAGGATTTTTAGTCCTCTTTTTGTGGTTTTAACTTGCAACCCCACAGGCAAACCCCCTTCTCCACTGCTAAATATCCAGCATTCCTGTACGGACATATGACTCAAAACGTAAAGATTCCCATCTCCCAATCTTGCACACCGCCGCTGCACTAAGGCCCCACCTGGCCGCTTCCGTCGTTGCCCCTATACGAAACGAATGGTTCCCGAATTTAGAATCATCCATTCCAATCGAACCTAAGAACCTCCTGAATATGGCTATAAACTGAAATGTAGACAAAGCCGAACCATCCTGATGAATCAACAAAGAACCCCCGGCACCGCCCCTTACCAACAAAAATTGAGATGTTCTATATACCGGGCACTCCATTAATCCTTCCACAGCCCACAGTTCCACTATACAACTCTTGCTATAGATATCTGTCTTCGACCTCCAAAGTATACAATGGATAATCCCAAGTTCACATACCACATCATGGAATTACAACCCCCCTTGATGACAACAATTCTTACTTACTAATTCGCTTATTCGAAAATCGCCAAAGAAAGCTAACCTAAAAGCCGTCTGAAACAACAACGTCTCATATTTAGACAGACACACATTTTCCAACACTGTTAACAGTCTACCCAACATATGAAATGTGATCGGATGCCTCCATTTCCAAACCGCCCTTCCTTTACTGTACCCCTTCAATGCTTGTCGTATCACAAAAGCCTTGGTAACGTCTTTCACACCAGACAATTTGAATAAAAATGCCAATGCTGCTGTTCGACCATTCGGAAAGTAGTGCAGAGGGCGCACCACCATTAAAGACTAATGAACCCAAAACATAATCACGGGGTGCATCACCTAGTCTGGGTAACCAACATGCAATGTCACGAAAAAACACCAAACCAAAATTGGTGTGCACATCCACATAATGAAAGATAGATAACTTTTATCACACCTTTGACACAACACACATTTAAAACCATCTAAAATACCATATAAAACCTGACAATAAACCCAAACCCCCCCGACATAAAGCCATGTGAAACAGACACCATAAACTTAATGAACTAGCTGGTAAAGAGGCATGTACAAAAGCCGGATCATAATAAACCCAAAAGAATAGTAGGACATGATATAATATACATTCACAGATGATTACAAGTACATGCTAGAAATAGAGCGCAACACATCCAAACATGACAGAAAGATAATAATTGTCTATAACAAGGGTAATTATCATTCAGGATGAATATACAGCATGAAACAAAATAT
>VIAB01027018.1:0-19490 GCA_009801035.1 Oophaga pumilio
CTACACAATACAAAGAGAATCACAACTGTTTGAAATAATTGACCGAGTAGACGGGAGCAATCTCTCCATTATTGACTCAGGATAATTTTTCAATTTATCCCACACCTGAAAATTTAGAAAGACTGTTTCGAACCCAACAGGCAGAAAACATTCCAGTAAGCACTGCCAATAGAAAAACAATATCCCCTCACCAATCACTGGTAATTTACTAACCAGCACAAATCAATCCCCAACCAATGGTAATAATCAATCTAGACAGAACAACAATCAAAACGATACTGTCCCAATGCTGACCCATAATCGTTATGAGATTTTGAATACACTTATAGAACCGCCCTCGAACACCATTAATGATCACGTGGATGAATCAATAGCAAGCACCTCTACAAGTGTACAGGTTACAACAAATGCTAAATGCGCCCAACTGTCAAAAAATCAACCAAAAACTGTCAGTTCTTTTTTCGGGTGGACCACAGAAAAAATGCAACAGAGGATGCAGAGGTGGGAAACTCACCCAAAAAAAAGAAGGAATCCAAGAAAGTGAATAGTGAAAGTCAAAAAATTTTCTATTTGAGCAGGCATCAACTAAAACACAACGAAAAATCTCTATTAATGAAAAGCCTAAAATTCGCTCCAGCAACTAGTTTTAATAAATTCCAGGCATTTATTGGGGTCAAACAATTCATATGTAAATTAGCTTTAAAAAAATATATTTTTTAAAAAAAACATTAGCAATATCCACAACTCCTACGCAAGGTGACGAACATCCACCCCCAAATTATACCAACTTACGACCTAAATCTAAATTTAATAAAGTAAACGAATATTCGGAAGCCTTCAATTCCTTTCAAAAGAATGTGATATATGATATCAAGAAAATCAGTGATAAAAAATGCTCCCAGTTTAAACAGAATCTAACAAATAAGGAACGAGATGCCATTCGGGAACTACAAAGGAAAAAAGATATTGTGATCCGGCCAGCGGATAAGGGAGGTAGTATCGTAATTATGGATCATTCCCAGTATGAAATGGAGTCACAGCGTATTTTAAATGATGATAAGACATAGAAAAAATTGGACAGTGATCCCACTGACCAACTTACGCGTGAACTTAAAGAGTTGTTAACAAGAGGCCGTAATAATGGACTACTAAGCAAAGAGGAATATTAATATATAGAAACACCATATCCCAGTACAGCCGTATTTTATCATTTACCAAAGATCCATAAAGATCAGGAACATCCACCGGGTCGTCCCATTATCTCGGGTATTGGTAACCTGACCTCCAACTTATCTCATTATGTTGACTGTCACAAACAAAAATTGGTACCTAATTTACCAGCATATCTGAAGGACAGCAAACACATTTTACAGATTTTAAATCAATTTGAATGGAAAAATGATTTTATTTTGGGAACACTATATATCACATCATTATATACCATTATCCAGCATGATAACGTTACAGAAGTATTAGGATATTTTTTGAATATATCAGGAAATGTTTCCCCAGATATGGTTGATTTTATTAAAGAATGTGCCCTTTTTATTTTAACACACAACTCTTTTAAACATGAAAACCACTATTACAACCCAGCAGTGGGGTACTGCGATGGGGACCAGGTTCGCGCCAAGTTAAGAAAACCTCTATGAGGACTTATACATATATCAGGAAGGTGTACTGCGCGCGGACCTGGCCCTATGGTAACATTTTATCGATGACGTCTTTTTTATATGGAAAGGGGGGTGGGAATCGTTGAATCTGTTTTTAAATGACTTAAATAAAAATGAGTTTTATTTGGAATTCAATGCCACTACTACTACTGAAAAGGTACATTTTTGGGATTTAGATATATTGATTAAAGAAAGTATCATTCAAACGTGCACATATATGAAACCCACAGACTCCAATAGCTTTATTACTACTAACAGCTGCCACCTTCCTAGATGGCTGTTAAATGTACCACGTAGCCAGTTCATGCGATTGCATCGTAATTGCTCGGATATATCTGATTTTGGGAAAGAGGCCGACACGCTTATTAGTAAATTCTTTAATAAAGGCTACGAAAAGAATTTTCTAATAAATATCAAAGAAAATATAAAAAATATCCCTAGAAAGTAAATTATTAACAATAATAAACCGCAAGTAAATGATTTATGTGTAACCTCAGGTCAAATATCAGTTCCTATTATTACACAATATAATTCTAATGCATATTTGCTCAGAAAAATTGTGAAAAAACATTGGGGTCTTCTGAAGGACGATAAAATCATTGGGGACCAAATTGCTGAACACCCTAAATTTGTATTCAGAAAAGCCAAAAATCTTAATTATTTAATTGCACCTGCAGTGCGCATTCCAACTAAGCCTGGTAGGAATAATACGTGTGTCGGCCCTTTTAAGACATCTATAAAAGGTTTTTTCCCATGTAAAAAATGCAAAATGTGTAAAACCCTACAACTCACTAAACAAAAAACAGTCACCTCCCACAATGGTACACAATTTGATATTACCGACTTCATAAACTGTCACACATCAGGAGTGATATATGTAATAGAATGTCCTTGTAAGAAAATGTATGTTGGACGTACTATACGCCCATTATGCAAAAGGATTGGAGAACATCTACGCAATTTAAAGAATAATATAGATACACACCCTTTATCTAAGCACTTTAAGACAGCACATAAAGGGTCGCTTAAAGATGTAAAAATTATGGGCATTAAAACTGTGGAAAAAGACTGGCGCAAAGGTGACATTATTAAGCAAATGTCGAGAGAAGAAACCAGGTGGATTTTTGAGCTGGACACTTTAAAACCCCGAGGACTAAATACTGACATTGAACTGTTTGCTTTTAATTAACCCATTCCACCAAAAGATAAAAAAACCCAGCTTGTTGCAAGCAGAGCCATCCCTGAGTTAGGAGAACGTTATCTCCGAAATGCGTAGGATACTGTTTTGGCTCTTACTGCACTCCGGAGCAGAAATCCAAAGTCACGTGATCTCATCACGTGACCGGAACAAGGCTGACTAAGGAACTGTCGGCGTCTCATCGCAGGCATCCGCGCTGCAGCGCTGCAAGGAGGGAGAGCTTGCTGCCGGCCAGGGCAGCTCTCCTGAACTACTACACGGATCCAGATCCTGTCAGCGCCTCTCCACAATTTAGAGATAAGTACAAATTAGGAAAAACTGCTTTGCAGTAACCCGGGCAGTAAGGAATCATAAGGTACATAGGGGTTACACACATGTACTATAACCCCCAACTGAGCACAAACGGACCTTCTTTGTAGATCTTATCTACCACCATATATCTTGGGGACTGAATACCTCAGTGCACTATAGTTGAAGCACTTTCTGTACTTTTAAAAGCAATCAACACTTGGATAGTGCATTTAGCCCTTATGCTCATTTGCACAGTTAAAGCTATTCTTGCACAAATCTTCTGCGGAATTTGCACATATAATTGTTTTATTATATGCTACCTGTATTCCATTCGCTCACTCAGTGAATAATCTATTAGACCTCCGTTATGTATAAGCACACATTTTAAAAGTGGTCACACAGGACACTTATCTATAATTTTATTAGATTTCATTTTATCTATAGCAGTACTTATACCCAACATCAGTGAGCACTATTACATTAGGTATACTAGGAACTGATTATATTCTTTCACTTGATTCAGCTCCTCAAGTCGACATCATCACTGATCATCTATCTGTCAGAAAGATCATCATTACAACACTCTCTGTGGGAATTATTTTGTAGAAATACAGGTATGTGTTGCTGGATCAGTACTGTATGTACTTTGTTTGTTTCATAGCGCGAGTATATTTATTTATCTATCCAAACATAAAAACCAGCTACAAATAGTAAATCAAACCTACCTTTATCACCCCCTTAGTAAGGGAAAAATAATAAAATAAAAAAATGTATTTATTTCCATTTTCCCATTAGGGTTAGGATTAGCGTTACGGTTGGGGCTAAAGTTAGGGTTATGGTTTGGGTTGGGATTAGGGTTAGGGATGTGTTGGGGTTAGGTTTGTGGTTAGGATTATGGTTAGGGTTGGGACTAGGGCTAGGGGTGTGTTGGGGTTAGGGTTGGATTTAGAATTGGGGGGTTTCCACTGTTTAGGCACATCAGGAGCTCTCCAAATGTGACATGGTGTCTGATCTCAATTCCAGTCAATTCTACGTTGAAAAAGTCAAACGGTGCTCCTTCCCTTCTGAGCTCTGCCATGCGCCCAAACAGTAGTTTATCCCCACATATGGGGTATCAGCATACTCAGGAGAAATTGCACAATAACACTTTGGGTCCAATTTCTTCTGCTACACTTGGGAAAATAAAAAATTGGGGGCAAAAATATAATTTTTGAGGAAAAAAATTATGATTTTTTATTTTTATGGCTCTACGTTATAAACTTCTGTGAAGCATTTGGAGGTTCATAGTGCTCACCACACAACTAGATTAGTTCCTTGGGGGTTTATTTTCCAAAATGGGGTCACTTGTGGGGAATGTCCACTGTTTAGGCACATCAGAGGCTCCCCAAGCGCGACATGACGCCCACAGACCATTCCATCAAAGTCTGCAATCCAAAACGTCACTACTTCCCTTCCGAGCCCCGACTTGTGCCCATACAGTAGTTTTCTCCCACATATGAGGAATCAGTGTACTCAGGATAAATTGGACACCAACTTTTGGGGTCCAATTTCTCTTGTTACCCTTGAGAAAATAAAATATTGGGGCCGAAAAAATCATTTTTGTAAAAATTTTTATTTTTTATTTTTACTGCTGTACTGCTGTGAAGCACTTGGGGGGTTCAAAGTGCTCACCACACATCTAGATAAGTTCCTTGGGGGGTCTATTTTCCAAAATGGGGTCAAGTGTGGGTGGTTTCCACTGTTTAGGCACATCAGGGGCTCTCCAAACGCAACACGACGCCCGCAGACCATTTCATCAAAGTCTGCAATCCAAGATGTCACTACTTCCCTTCTAAGCCCCGGCATGTGCCCATACAATAGTTTTCTCCCACATATGGAGTATCAGTGCACTCAGGACAAATTGGACAACAACTTTAGTGGTTCAATTTCTCCTGTTACCCTTGGGAAAGTAAAAAATTGGGGACTAAAATATCATGTTTGTGGAAAAAATGTGATTATTTTATTTTTATGCTCGGGCGTTATAAACGTTAGTGAAACACCTGGGGTTCAAAGTTCTCACCACACATCTAGATAAGTTCCATGAGGGGTCTAGTTTCCAAAATGGGGTCATTTGTGGGGAGTTTCCACTTTTTAGGCACATCAGGGGCTCTCCAAACGCGACGTGGTATCAAAAAAATTCTGCGTTGAAAAAGTCAAACGGCGCGTTCCCTTCCGAGCTCTGCCATGCACCCAAACAGTGGTTTACCCCCACATATAGGGTATCAGCGTACTGAGGACAAATTGTACAATAACTTTTTGAGGTCTTGTTACCCTTAGGAAAATAAAAATTGTGGTGAAAAGATAATTTTTGTGGAAAAATTTGATTTTTTAACTTTACGGCTATAAGTTATAAACTTGTGCGAAGCACTTGGGGGTTCAAATTGCTCACGACAGATCTACATAAGTTCCTTAGCGGGTCTACTTTCCAAAATGCTGTCATTTGTGGGGGGGTTTCCACTGTTTAGGCACATCAGGGGCTCTGCAAATGCGACAAGCGACAATCTCAATTCCAGCCAATTTTGGTTGGAAAAATTCAAATGGCGCTCCTTCCATTCCGAGCTCTGCCGTGCACGCAAACAGTGTTTTCCCCCCACATATGGGTTACAAGCGTACTCAGGACAAGTTGGACAACAACTTTTGTGGTATAATTTCTCCTGTTACCCTTGGGAAAAATAAAAAATTGGTGACTTAAATATCATTTTGTGGGAAAAAAATAGGATTTTTTATTTTCATGCCCATTCATTATAAACTTGAGTGAAGCACTTGGGAGTTCAAAGTACTCACTACAGATCAACATAAATTCCTTAGTGGGCCTAGTTTCCAAAATAGGGTCACTTGTGGGGGGTTTCCACTGTTTAGGCACATCTGGGGCTCTGCAAACGGAACATGACAATCATCGCCTGCATTCTAAAACGTTATTACTTCCTTTCCAAGCCCTGATGTGCTTCCAAACAGTTTTTCCCCCCACATATGGGGTATAAGTGACAAATTGGACAACAACTTTTGGGGTACAATTTCCTTTGGGAAAAATCAAAAATTGGGGACTAAAAAATCATTTTTGTGGAATTTTGTTTTTTCACAAACAGGCATTATAAATTTTTGTGAAACACTTGGGGGTTCAAAGTGCTCACAACAGATCTAGATAAGTTCCTTAAGGGGTCTAGTTTCCAAAATGGGGTCACTTGAGGGGGATTTCCACTGTTTAGGCGCATCAGGTGCTCTCCAAACGCGACATGGCGTCTAATCTCAAATCCAGCCAATTTTGGTTTGAAAAAGTCAAACGGCGCTCCTTCCCTTACGAGCTCTGCCGTACGCCCAAACAGTGGTTTTCCCCCACATATGGGTTATTGGCGTACTCAGGAGAAATTGCACAACAACTTTATCTGTCCATTTTCTCCTTTTACCCTTGTGAAAATAAAAAAATGTTTGTAAAAGATCATTTTTGTGACTAAAAAGTTAGATGTTCATTTTTTTTATTCCACGTGGCTTCATCTCCTGTGAAGCACCTAAAGGGTTAATAAACTTTTTAAATGTGGTTTTGAGTACCTTGAGGGTTGCAGCTTTAAGAATGGTGTCACTTTTGGGTATTTTCTGCCATATAGACCCCTCAAAGTGACTTCAAATGTGAGATGGTCCCTAAAAAAATGGCTTTGTTATTTTTGTTGTAAAAATGAGAAATTGCTGGTCAATTTTAACCCTTATAATTTCCTAACAAAAAAAAAATTGTTTCCAAAATTGTGCTGATGTAAAGTAGACATGTGGGAAATGTTATTAATTAACTATTTTGTGTGACATATTTCTCAGTTTTAAGGGAATAAAAATTCAAAGTTTGAAAGTTGCAACATTTTCAAAATTTTCGCCGTATTTACGTTTTTTTCAAAAATAAGCGCAAGTTATATAG
This sequence comes from Oophaga pumilio, assembly GCA_009801035.1. Lineage (NCBI taxonomy): Eukaryota > Metazoa > Chordata > Amphibia > Anura > Dendrobatidae > Oophaga > Oophaga pumilio. The sequence goes on from VIAB01027018.1 coordinate 7,103, forward strand.
AAGAAATTTTACCACCAACGTGAAGTACAATATGTCACGGAAAAACATTCTCAGAATCGCGAAGATCTGTAGAAGTGATCTAGAGTTATAACCTCATAAAAGACAGTGGTCAGAATTGTAAAAATTGGCCCGGTCATTAATGTGCAAACCACCCTAGGGGGTAGAGTGGTTAAATAGTGGGTCTCCTAAACTGTTATAGCTTATGCAGTGAGAGGATGGGCTGCCAAGAATTATGACGTACCCAATACCCCTTTCACTAGATGTCCGGGATGGTTTCCAGTAAAAATGTTGCATTGAATGCAAGGCTGCCCTGGTACCAAGTCACATGCACCACAATAAGACTTTGAACCCATGTACTGGATGGGCCCAGGAAAACCCATTTCACATTAATTATTTTGTACTCTCATTCTAATTTCTTATGCATTGACTGCAAGGCCTGCCCTGCTACCAAGTCATATGCATCCCAATAAGCCTTTGAACCCTGGTACTGGATGGGCCCAGGAAAATAAAGTTCACATTATTCATTTTGTCCTCCCATTCTGTTTCTTATGCATTGACTGCAAGGCCTGCCCTGCTACCAAGTCATATGCTCCCCAATAAGCATTTGAACCCACATACTGGATGGGCACAGGAAAATATAGTTCACATTATTCATTCTGGACTCCCATTCCCCTTTCTTATGCATTGACTGCAAGGCCTGCCCTGCTACCAAGTCATATGCAGCTCAAAAACTCCAATTCCCCTTGGAAGAAACATGGAGGAAGGCCTCTTAACAAAAAATGTCCCATTAAAAAGGATTGGGTCGCCTAGACATGGTATGCCATACCCTAAGTGTATGGGCTGGCTAACATTTTGCCCTGTGGAGTACATTTCAGCCTTTTCCATATAAAGTATTTAACGCCCAGCCAAAGCACTCATCCTTGTTAGGATTTTGACAATGGTTGTAGCAGCACAGAACACGTTAACGCTGATGATCTAGTGGCGGCGGATGATGAGCAGTGGAGGAAGTCCTGATTAAAAACTATACCCAAATAAAGGAGCAGGTCTCCTACACTTGGAATGCCCATAAACTAAGTGCATGGGCTGGTAAACATTTAGCCCTGTGGGGTACACCTCAATCTTTTCCATAACAAGTATTTAACGCCCAGCAAAAACAGCCACCCTTGTTAGGATTTTTGCAATGGCTGTAGCAGCACGGGACACGTTAACTCTGGTGATCTAGTGGCGGTGGACGATGAGTCGTGGAGGAAGTCCTGATTATTAACTATACCCAAATAAAGGAGTGGGTCTCCTATGCTTGGAATGCCCATACACTAAGTGTATTGACTGGCAAATCTTTTCCCCTGTGGGGTACATCTCAACCTCTTCCATAACAAGTATTTAGCACCCAGGAAAAACACCCAACCTTGTTAGAATTTTGACAATGGCTGTAGCAGCATGGAACACGTTAACGCTGGTAATATAGTGACCGTGGATGATGAGCCGTGGAGGAAGGCCTGATTACAAACTATGCCCAATTTAAAGGTATGCCCATACACTGGCTGGCAAACATTTCCCCCTGGGGTAGATATCAACAAAGTGTCTAAATTTTTTTTTAGGGGCATCATAAACATCTTGCAAAACTGTAACGTGGTTTCCTACACAGTTGCTGCTGGGAAGGTGCAGGTTTTTAGTAAAAATATGGCGGACGAATCGTTGGATGAAGTGATCAGGAAAAGGGGCATGCTGATGACAGGAATCGGAAAGTACATGATTAATAACTACCTATGGGAGGTATGTGATCTAGGATACAGCCTACAATGATTCATTGCTTAGCCACCATCAATTACCAGAATCAGTTTCATACCCGTCAGAAGATTGGTGTAACAGATGCACGTTTCAGACTCGGTCTAAGAAATGCCCTTCCAAAATATGTTGCCAAACATGCACGTGTCTGTATAAAGGGTAAAGTGCAAAATGTTCGTGAGATGCTGAATTAGAGAAAAAAGATCAGTGTCGGAGGAAAACCAAACAAACTGATGGATGCTCATGAAAAACTAATTTTAAAGAGGAGTGTACCATCCGCAACTATAAACACATCTGTGGCACAAGCTTCTTCATCTTCAACCATACATATTAACAATAAGATCCAAATGTCCCAGTGGAAAATTATTTGTCATAATATAACGAACACTGTTAAAGGAATGCCACTAAACGTACATAACCAAGACCCTTGGAAACTCCAGATTTAATCTTTACAAGATATGGACGATGATGGTATTGATGACTACTTTGAAATTACCACATCCACTCCAAGAAGATAAAGATCACAGCTGCAAAAAATGTGCGAAAAAGGCCATGAATGTCTGTAAAAATCATTTTCTCTAGGGCTAAGTTATCCTCTTACTAAAGTGGTAACGAATGATGGATACACAGCTCTCATGTCTACTCAGTGTGAGATGCTTGAAAGATGATGTATTCTGATTTATCCATGTCCACTTTTTGAAAGCGAGCAGAAAAGAAGGATGATATAGCGGTAAAACGTGCGATTTTGTTCAGTAAGGAGGTCATGTCAGGTACAGATAGGTAGATCTGTGTGTCATCGGCGCCATGATGATATTGCAAACTGTGCATTTATATCATCTGTCCCAGGCTGAAGGTGTAGATGGAAAAGAGTAGGGGTCCTTGGGGAACACCGAAAAACAGGTGTCGAGGTCAGGAGGTGGTGTGGGAGAAGAAGACATTGAATGTCCCCCTAACAGACTTGTTGTTTTTTAAGACTCTGCCGATAACCCCAAACAGGCCTTTTGCACCACCGGCCATGCTCGCATCAGCAGGGGTAGCAAAACTACCAGCCTTACCACCACCAGCATGATCAGACACATGGCAGCAAAGCACCTGACTTTGTTCGTTGCACACCAGGCTCCATGAACAGTGTCTGCGGGTGATACTACTGCGTCTTCTGCTGTTGTGCTTGCAAGCCAATCCCCTGTCCATGCTGTATGCAAAGATGCTTCTGCCCTGCATCTGTAGTTGTACACAAACTCAACTAGCACCATTAACAATCACGTCCACGTCCTTGTCCCAAAGCAGCGTTCAGATGTCCATACCCCAGTCCTTGGAGCACAAGCAGAAATACGCAGCCAACGCCACAGTCCTAAATCAATGTAGGTACAGGGAAAGTTCACCTAACCACCGACACGTGGACAAGTGATTGTGGGCAGGGACAGTACATCTTGTTGACGGCACACTGTGTTTGCGTAGAAAAATTCATGACCCAGTCGGACAGTGTGAGACCATGTCACAGATGTATGGAGGAGACAGTTTGGGGAAGGCTTTGTATGTCATATTTATAGTTTTGAACTGTAGCCTATGGGCAATAGAAAGACAGTAAAGGGCATGGCAAAGAGGAGAGGCTGTGGAATAACAGAGGGACAGTTGGATTACTCAGGCAACAGAGTTTTGGATAGATTTGAGTGGTGCAACAGTGCTAGATAGGAGGGTACAAAGTATCAGGTGGCAATACTCGAGGCAAGAGATGATGAGGGCGTGCAGAAACATTTTTTAAGTTTCTTGTAATATACGGATCCAGGAAATGTTTTTGAGTTGTAATGTACAGAAGGAGGCAAGGGCTTTGATATGTAGTTTGAAAGAGAGGGCAGAGTCGAGGATCAACCTGAGGCCACGAACATGCGGGAATATTTGTCCCGGTGTGCTATCCCACCATTATACAGGCACGTGTCCCACAACATTACCCATGCCATCCACTATGCTGGTACTTGGAAAGTCCACATAACCACAAACATGTGGCCAAGTGCTTGTGATCAGGGACAATACATCTCACTTAGGGTACACAGGGTTAATATAGTGGAATTTGGGACACAATCATACTTTGGTATGGTGGCCGTCCTCACAAACACAGAGTATTGGGTGCCCTACGTCAATCTGGGTTGTCCACACAGTGTACAGCTCCTGCACCTCCTCCTCCTCCTTCGTCTCCTCTTCATCCTCTAGCTCCAAAAGGTAGCACATCAGTCACAAGCTGGAAGCACTGCAACACTGCCTAATCAAAGCAGGAACAGGCTGTGCTGAAGCTAATATGCTTCTGTGACAAACACCATAATGCTGAAGAGTTGTGGACAGCATAGCAGGCATACTGATGGATGAGACCGCTGAACCCACAGCCAGGCATGTTTGTGTGTGACAATGGGTTGAACCTGGTGACTGCTCTTTGGTGAGGCGAGCTCACACTCGTGCCATGCCTGGCTTATGCGCTTAACCTAATTGGTCAACATTTTTTGAAAAGCGACACAGAGCTGGCAGATCTGCTGGTAAAAATACAACTCTCTAAATACCCATTTTAGAAAGTCAGCTACAGCTTCATCCGCCCTTGCCGTGATTCTGCAGTGCTTGCTGCTTCAGGCTCACCAACTGGTATGTGATGCCCCCAGGCCTTGGAACTCTACACTGCAGATGTAGGAAAGGATTTGTGAGCAGACGTTAGCAGTTGTTGACTAATCTACCAGCATCAACAAGGTTGACGGTATTCAGTTCTGTCTTCACACATAACATCTGAGGTGTGGACATGTATGTCTGACATGTGTACCATCCTCCAAAACTTTGAGGAATCCACCAAGAGAGTGAGCGTCAATGACACCATAATTAACATCTCCATCCTGCTTATCTGTGTTCTAGTTTGAATATTGAGTTATTATACAGCGAAAACATATTTACAGTGTGACAGTTTCAAACACAACAGTCCTAAATAATAACAATAACAATAATCTAATAATTAAACCCCAAAAAAACTACCCTGCTCGTGACAGCTTACAATCTAAACTAAGTAACAACTATAAAAATAATTGAACCCAAACAAAACAATCCTGCTCGTGACAACTTACAATCTAAATTGTGGTGGGGGAGATACAAAATACAGGGGTGTATTTACAAGAAGGTATTTACAATGATGCTTGTACAATGATCTTACTGAGGTTCGTTGTAAGTGTTGTGGGTCTAAGGACAAGGAAGAGGAGAACAGCATGGTCAGTCATCCCCTTGGTGTCGACAAGGAAATCTTGCCTGTTAGCAGTCTGGGATGCACTGGGCTGACCTTATGTTACTCTGCCTTTCCCGTGAACCTCGCACTCTCAAAATTTTGGATGACAGACAGGCAATACTGATTTGTGACACTTCTAGACCCATGATAATCAGAGAACTTTATATCTGCGCCACTGTCATATGCGTCACCAACGAGGTCGCTCGTCGTTCACAAAAGGTGTCAAACACAGCAATTCAGGCTCACCAGCGGGACGTCAATGATCAAAATACGGCCCAAACCGTTCATGCACGATCAGCGACATCACAGCGGGTGCCGCATCGCTGCTACATGCCACACATAGCGACGTCGTTAACGATGTCGCTGCTGCGTCACAAAATCGCTGTCGCTTGAGCGATCTCGCTAGCGATCTCGCTTAGTGTGGCATACAATTTAGTCTTGAGGCAGACAGGTGTACTAAAATGTTGCAGTACCAGAGGGCCATTATAGCTGAATTATTAATAAAATTACTATCTCAAACACTGGTGGTAGAGGTCACAGTTCGTTGGCCAACCAAGGAGTACAGGTGAGAGAGACACAACTCCAATACAGCAAAGGCAGTGGAACAATGGCAAAGTTCTTGTAGAGTTTTAACAGACCCTCTCATCACCCTGACACAGAGGCTCAGGATACTGTCACAAGGAATACAATGTTTTGGAAGATGCTGAGGGAGTACCTTGCTGACCGTACCAATGTCCTCTGTCATTCCTCTGTGGCTTATAAATATTGGTTATCCAAGCTGGACATGTGGCATGAAGTGGCTCTCTCTACTGCGTACGTGCACTGTACTCACGGTCTTGGAGCTCACTGTGCCTCGCTCTCTGGTGGTTACTGGGCAAACAGTGCCTTGCTAAATGGCAGTACCGCTTTTAGTGGTGGGAGACTATGGGAACAGTCCTTTGCCTCGCCACTGCTCTAAGGATGGATCATGCTACTCAGCCTCCTATGCGCTGCTTGTCCATGCAAAAAATCATTGCTGTCTTGCCCGCTTTCTCTAAAGATAGCCCCCTGCCTCTAGCTCACCAGGTCTGTCTGCTGCATTTTGACACAGAGTCGTCACTTCAGGTGCATATTGCACTGCCCCCCTTGTTGATCACACGGTCACAGCTGGGGACTCACTCTTTCTTCTCTTTTATTTCCTTCAGCTTCCGTGCTTGTTCCCTGTGTAAACACAACCCCTCGTTCTGTGTAATGGGGCCTGTCCATTCCCCTATTCCTTCTGCCGGTAAACAGGGGACACAGCCTTGAGAGGACCAGAGCCGGCGCAGCACAGGTACCCATGGACCGGTCATCATGACTCCGTACATATCTGGCAAATCAGTTCTTTAATGCAAGCATCATAGAGGGCATGTACTTCCAAATTTCAAGAAAAAGTTCTACAGTACATCCACAACAGTTTCAATTTGAAGGACTTTGTGTCTCATAACATTCCACAAAATGACACTAGTCTGATGATTGAAATTTTCGGTGGAAAATAATTTTACCCCTCATAGTTTGTGTATGTTTAGAATTATGTAACATCATTAGTGTGATTAATTATTCATACCTATTAGCTTCACAATATATTCATCTTTTTCTTCAAGGCTTTTGAATATAATGTGTTGTAGGAGTTAAAGGAAATTGTTGAATTGTGTTTTACCTCAAATGTGAAACTACTTGTCAATTGTCACCTTTACTATTTCTCCATTCCGTGTGCGGTTAACCACCTAATTGATGTTATTGAGTTTCTTTGGCAAGAAAACAACAGTTACACCAATACCACCTGCTTTTCCTAATATTTCATCGTGCTGCTGCAGTAGAGGTGAGATTAGGGACCTACATAACATTTGGGGACTGTAGTCAACATAACACTGTGCCAACACCCACTGGGGTATAGCTACCAATTTACCATGGTTTGTGCTCAGCTGAAAAGAGTTGTCATAAAAAAATCCTTCATTAGCATGTTTGATGGATTGTCTCTAGGAAACACCCATATAGTATTAATATTAGTATTATTATTTAGTTATTTATATAGCACCATTCATTTCATGGTGCTGTACATGACAAGGGGTTACATACAAAGGAATAAATATCATTTAAATGAAAAAATTACAATGACAGACTGTTACAGAGGGGAGAGGACATTGTCCTTGCGGACTTTCATTCTGCGGGAGAATGGGAAAGAGACTGAAGGTGGGGGGTGCAGCAAATTGGGTGGTGGAGAGGCGGCAGCTCGTGTGGTGTACAAGTCACATCTCTGACTACCATGCTCTCCAATTGACATCTCTTGAAATGCAGCCGAAACATCAAAATCAAAGTTAAGTACTAGTAGGTGAGGGCTTGTCAGAATCCTGCCCAGGAACACGAGGCTTCAGTTGTTGCGAGTCCTGTCCCCATGAACTTCCATGTAATCTTGCTCTGGCTCTTCCAGGCATGATTTCATCACAAAGTATTAGCCTTCATAATACATAGACAGCGTACAAGACAGAATACAACAGCGCCTAAACGTTCACCCTCTGCTACTCAGACTTTCCATCTGCACAGTGACTGCCTCTAGGCGGAAGATGATGATGGTGGTAGTAGTTGGAGCATTTAAAACAGTCATGAAGCTGCCATAACAACTTTAAACCGAATTCTTTTTACCGACATCCCCCACTGTAAAATGTGGCATGTCTTTTAAAAAAAGCACCAGAGTGCTGTATATAACTGGAGTAACAGACAGGAAAACACTGGAATACAGTCCTAAAATCCCCAAATTTTAAACACACGGACGTATGAGGCATGTCACAGATATACCACACGTTGAAATATATTTTTATTTTTTTATTAGATGCAGGAGAGTACTGAATATAACGAGAGTGACAGACTGGCAAAAAAAGGAATTTAGGCCAAAAATGCCTCAATTTTTGAGACACAGATGTATGAGGCGTGTCACAGATATACCCCACTGTAAAATGTGGGCTGTTTTTTAAAATAATGAAACATAGTGTTGTATCTAATTCCAATGACACCCAGGACAAAAAAATAAAACTGCAGTAAACTGGCCAAACTTTGAGCACACACAGATATGAGCTGCCATGGAGATACCAGTATGACAAATGTGTGGCCTGTTTTTTTTTATTTTTGGGCTAACTAGTGTTGTATATCAGTACTGTGACACCCAGGACAAAAAAAGGAAAACCGACCTACACTGGCCAAACTTTGAGCACGCACAGATAGCAGCTGGCATAGCGATACCACTACGACAAATGTGTGGTTTTTCCTTTTTTTGCGGCGGGGTAAATACTGCTGTATATAAGTACAGTGACGCCCAGTACAAAAAAAAGAAAACTGCCGTGAACTGGCCAAACTTTGAGCGCACACAAATATGAGCTGCCATGGAGATACCAGTATGACAAATGTGTGGCGTGTATTTTCTTTATTTTTTGCAAAATACTGCTGTATATAAATATATTGACACCCAAGACAAAAAAAGGAAACTGCCGTAAACTGGGCAAACTTTGAGCACACACAGATATGAGCTAGCACGGAGATACCACACCAAAAAATGTATGGCCTGTATTCCAATTTCACCTGGGGCTAGCTATGTATGGTCAATATATCATACAGGTAGCAGCAGCACCAGATTACAGGAAGGTAATGGATCCTCTTGATGTATGCAATGATCTATATACACACATACAGTGCCTGCAGGCCTTAGACTGATGTGTATAGAGCGAAGTACACTACCCTGCCTACATAACACTGGAACCTACAGTATATACTCTGGAATTAGTTCTTAGAAGGTCTGTTGGTTTATATGGATTTAAGCAGTTTAGGATGGTAGACCCCACACTGAATAAGAAATCCCCAAATCTGACACTATTTCAGCAGCAGCTCTCCCTAAACTATCTGAATACGGCGAGCAGGGCAGCATTCGGTGTCTTATACCCCTGATGATGCTGTGCGGCCAGCCAATCACTGCATGACCACAACAAAGATGGCTGCTGCGTTTCATTGCCTGGCACAGAATCCCTGCATTGTGATTGGGTCTGTAAAGTCTGCCAAAAAAGCTGGGTGGAGACCCGAGTTCCGGCTGACTAATCCCGGAAATCCTCGGTGCTCGCCGAGTACACCGAGCATCATGATACTCAGGCAAGTAATCAGTAGTGGCGAGCGTGTTCGTTCATCACTAGTACCTGCCCATAATTTTTGGAAATGTTGGGTCTCCTTCATTTGTGTTGCCAGAATTTGGCAGAGCTCTCAGAGCACCAGGCCTACACCTGTCACTCATACAACAGTTACTGAGCAAACTTTAAGCAAGAAATACTACTCCAAGCCATGTTCAATGCTTAAATGTGGCATGGTTTCAGGACCATGTTATTAGCACAAAGAATTTATATTGTGAAATGTGGACTCCTGGCAGGAGCACAATAATAGCACAAAACAGTTAAAAGATAATGTGGCCTGCTTTATGTAGCATGGTAGTAATAGAAAAAAAAATGATTTTTTTTTTACTGTGGATGAGCCTTGCAGATGTGGCCAACTTTTTGGAGTACGGTTTTAACAGAATAAATTTATATTTTATCATGAGTACCCCTGTATGGAGGACAATATCTGCACCAAAGAATGAAAATATGAAATGTTGCCTGCTTTAGGTAGCATGATAGTGAGAAAACTAATTTCAATTTTATGATCTGTACCTCTGTATGGAGAAAATTATCAGCACCCAAAAATTTCAAACTGTCATCTGGCCTGCTGTATGATGTTACTAACAGAAGAAAGTTTTTTTTTATTTTACTGTGGAGGAGGCCTGTTTAACATAGAATATATGCTCCAAATAATTTTAAACTGAGATGTCACATAACTGACTCAGTTAAGTCCAACAGATGACAAAACGAACACCAACAATGGGGATGGAAATAGAGAAAGAAAGGCCCTACCGATAGGGAATGATGGATGGGACACCTCCTTAGCTCCAAACTGAGCCTGTCCCTGAACTCCCCTAACACCCTAAGCGGTCCTTCTCCCCACCGCAGTCACGAACCTCGTCTCTTGCTGCCACGTTGCACTGCCCTGGCTAGTGCACTGGCTGGCAAGGGAGCTAGCCTCACCACTGCAGGTGGTACAACACAAGGGGTAGTGACAAACGAAACAGACAAGGTATAAACACAACACTTACTTCCCAAGCTGCTGCTGTAAACTCCACTCAGCAGAGGATGCGGAACCAGGAATCCAAACAGCTGATTCATGCTGACAACAGAGAGCTCCTCACAGAAAGGATGGCATCCAGAGAAACTCTGTCACCAACAGTCAGTTGATGCATCAGGTGATCATTTAAAGGATGGTAGGAGTGGTCACCACTAGAGATGAGCGACATTGCCTATTTTAGGGTCGAGTCGGGTTTCATGAAACCCGACTTTCTAAAAATTGGGGTCGCACAAAATCGGCCGACAATCGGGAAAAGTCAGAGGTCTGACTGAAACACGAAACCTAATGCAAGTCAATGGGGAAGCAAAGTCGGCAAGGAGTGGAGGACAGTAAACACACCTACAGTGCCCATTTCAATGCCAACGACATCAACTGATATTACTTAAACTTGGCAACCTTAATTTACTTCATAATAATAGATACGCATTGAAAACTGGGGGTTATTTGGCTAAATTTGTGGGGGAGGTAAGGCTGGCTCCAGGCTTTCGTGTGCCCCGGGCCAAAGAGTGTCAGTGCGCCCCTTTAACACATACCACAATTCATGATGCTCCAATACGGCACAGAAATATAGGTATAGTACAATGACAAATACTTCACTTTTTACATGACATGACTGACATCTATTTTAAAATCTACAACAGCTCAAAAACTGGACAGTATATTCCTCCATACAGTATTATGGCCACCACATAGTGCGCCATACAAAATAATGAGCCCCATATATTGCTCCATACATAATTGGTCCCATATAATGTTCCATACAGTATATGATGAGCTCCACATAATGCTCCAGTATATGAGGGTCCCCATGTAATGTGCCATACAGTACAGGATGGCCCCAAAGAGTAGAATGAGCCCCACATATTGCTCCATACAGTATAATGAGTCGCATATAAAACTCCATACAGTATATGATGGGCCCCATATATTGCTTCATACAGAATGGGCTCCATATAATTCTACATACAGAATAGGCCCCATATGTGCTCCATATGATGCTCCACACACTATATGATGCCCCATAAATAATGAACCCCATATGATGCTCCAGTATATGATGGGCCCCATGGATGATGCTCCAGTGTTTAAAGGGCCCTGGATTTGCTGCTCCAGTGTCTGATCTGCCCTATTTAGAATGCTCCAGTATATGATGGGCCCCATGGATGATGCTCTAGTGTCTTATGGGCCAATATAATGCTTCATATATAATGGGCCCCATTTATAATGCTCCAGTGTATAATGGGTCCAGTATATGCTGCTCCAGTGTTTGATCAGCCCCATTTTGAATGCTCCAGTGTGTAATGGACTCCAGATATGCTGCTCCAGTGTCTGATCTGCCCCATTTAGAATGCTCCAGTATATGATGGGCCCCATGGATGATGCTCCAGTGTCTTATGGGCCAAAATAATGCTCCATATATAATGTGCCCCATTTATAATGCTCCAGTGTATAATGGGCCCCGTATATGCTGCTTAAGTGTGTGATCTGCCCCATTTAAATTGCTCCAGTGTATGATGGGCCCATTGAATTATGCTCTAGTGTATGATGGGCCAAAATAATGATCCATATACAATGGCCCCATTTATAATGCTCCAGTGTTTAAAGGGCCCTGGATTTGCTGCTGCAGTGTCTGATCTGCCCTATTTAGAATGCTCCAGTATATAATGAGCCCCATGGATGATGCTCTAGTGACTTATGGGCCAATATAATGCTCCATATTTAATGGGCCCCATTTATAATGCTCCAGTGTGCAATGGGCCCCGGATATGCTGCTCCAGTGTCTGATCTGCCCCATTTAGATTGCTTCAGTATATGATGGGCCCCAGTGATGATGCTCCAGTGTCTCATGGGCCAAAATAATGCATCATATATAATGTACCCCATTTATAATGCTCCAGTGTATAATGGGCCCCGTAGATGCTGCTCCAGTGTCTGATCTGCCCCATTTAGAATGCTCCAGTATATGATGGGCCCCATGGATGATGCTCCAGTCTCTTATGGGCCAAAATAATGCTCCATATAATGGGCCCCATTTATAATGCTCCAGTGTATAATGGTCCCCATAGATGCTGCTCCATTGCCTTATCTGCCCCATTTAGAATGCTCCAGTTTATTATAGGCCCCATGGATGATGCTCCAATGTCT
>VIAB01027018.1:26446-37962 GCA_009801035.1 Oophaga pumilio
CATCTCTGATTCATGTTGGACTGGGGAATTCAGGGTTTGACTTGTTAAGCCATGCATGGTATGTAAATAGAGCTCCATGGAGTAGTCTGAAGTGTGGGCTGCCGCATCCTTCACTTTTGGTGGGGGTGAAGGACACAAGGAAAGGTGTTGCTCCTGACCAGGAGCCTGCAGTGATGACTCAGTGCTTTCATTTTTTGAAACAGAAGAGGAGGCGATAGAGCTGGAGGCTGTTTCGGCAATGTAAGCCAAAACCTGTTACTGATGCTCCGGCTTTAAAAGCGGTTTACCTACTCCCAGAAAAGGGAGCCTTCCAGGCCTTCTGGAGGTAGATGATGACGCAGGCTCAACACCTCCTGCCTTAGGTGCTATTGTGCTTTTGGCATGCACCACCACCACCATCAGTACCAGAGGGCCCCCCAAGCCCACGTCCGTGGCCTCTTCCACCATACTTCCTCATTTTTGGGAAAATGTACTCAAAATACCAGCACAAATATGGTACTGTATCAGAAGCGTACAGCTGTATACAGGGATAATTGTAATTCTCCGTATATATTTCAGGAGTCAGACAAAGATGATCTCAGGCTCAGTATGGATTACACAAGAATATAAAAAGTTGAAAAAGGGGTACTGTATCACCAGATACCACGTATATATAGTATAGTGAAAATATTGTAAATCTCCGTATATATTTCAGGAGTCAGGCACAGATGCTCTCAGGCTCAGTATGGATTAAAACAGAATATAAAAAGCAGGTCCGCAAGAAATAATCACATATTTGGGCCAATGTTCCAAGTGTCAATGATGCACTTACAGTGGTGGGTGGAGTAGGACTTTCTGCCAAAAAGGGTACTGTATCACAAGCGTACAGCTGTATACAGTGTAGGGGTAATTGTAAATCTCTGTATATATTTCCAGAGTAACAGACAGACGCTCACAGGCTCAGTATGGATTAGACCAGAAAATAAAAAAGCAGAAAAAGGGGTACTATATCACCAGATACCAAGTAAATATAGTAAAGTGAAAATATTGTGAATCTCCGAATATATTTCAGGAGTCAGACACAGATGCTCTGAGGCTCAGTATGGATTAGACAATAATATAAAAAGCTGAAAAAGGGTACTGTATCACCAGATACCACGTATATATAGTATAGCGAAAATATTGTAAATCTCCGTATATATTTCAGGAGTAACACTAAGACGCTCACAGGCTCAGTATGGATTAGACCCGAATATGAAAAGTAGAAAAAGTTTACTGTATCAGAAGCGTACAGCTGTATACAGTGTTGGGGTAATTGTGAATCTCCGTATATATTTTCGGAGTAACACACAGACGCTCACAGGCTCAGTATGGATTTGACCAGAATAAGAAAAGCAGAAAAATTGTACTGTATCAGAAGCGTACAGCTGTATACAGTGTTGGAGTAATTGTAAATCTCTGTATATATTTCAGGAGTCAGACACAGACGCTCTCAGGCTCAGTATGGATTACACAAGAATATAAAAAGCTGAAAAAGGGGTACTGTATCACCAGATACCAGGTATATATAGTATAGTGAAAATATTGTAAATCTCCGTATATATTTCCGGAGTAACACACAGACGCTCACAGGATCAGTATGGAGTAGACCAGAACATAAAAAGCAATAAAGGCTAATGTATCTGAAGATACCAAGCTTATATAGTGTAGGGGTAATTGTAAATCTCCGTACATATTTCCGGAGTAACCCGCAGACGCTCTTTCAGTATGGATTTGACCGTAATACAGAAGGCTGAAAAACGGTACTGTATCAGAAGATACCAGCTGTATTCGGTTTTGGGGAAATTTAAATTATCCGTATATATTTCCAGAGTCACACACAGACGCTCTCTCAGTATGGATTTGACCGTAATACAGAAGGCAGAAAAACGGTACTGTATCAGAAGATACCAGCTTTATTTGGTTTTGGGGAAAATTGAAATCTCCTTACATATTTCTGGAGTCACACACTGATAGTCAGCATGTATTTGTCAGTGATACCAGCCGGTACACGATAGTGTGTGAGGAGCGTACAGCTCTATGCGGTGTGGGAAAAAATGAATGCTCGGTAACTGTGCAGAAAAAAATAATCAAAGTATTAGTGCTGTGTAGGTGCTGTGTAAAAAGCAGTCTGCACAGCAGTGTACACAGCAATACAGCTAGCAGGCAGCCTAATCATCAAATCTGCTGCAGCACACAAGAAATTCCTCGCCTGTCACTGGCAGGCAGCCTAATATTCAGCTCTGCTGCTGCACACAAGAAATTCCTCCCCTGTCACTGGCAGGCGGCCTAAGAACCAGTGCTGCTGCACACAACAAAATCCTCCCCTGTCACTACACACTAACTGTACAGGACAATCGCTATCAGCACAAGCACAGAATAACTTTTTTTTCCTGCCTAACTCTCTCCCTACTGAGAAACAGCGGCTGCAACCTCTCCCTACGCTAAGATCGGCATAAGTAAAATGGCGGTCGGCGCTCAGGGCTTTTATAGCCACTGTGATGCCACACAAAGCAAGCCAATCACTGCAATGCCCTTCTCTAAGATGGTGGTGGCCGCTGCCCATGTCATCTCATTGCCCACAGTGTGCGTCCTTGCTCATTGGCTGCGAAAAGTCCCTTCAAGCATTATGGGAAAACAGACTTTGGTGCTCGGGTTGATGACCGCATGGCCGACTTTACACTATGGTCGGGTTTCGCTCGGCGAAACCAGACTTTGGCAAAGTCGGTGATTTTTGAATCTCACCGACCTGTTTCGCTCAACTCTAGTCACCACCCACATCAGCTTACCTAGCAACTCAGCAGCTACAGCACGCTGACAGCAAAGGAAACTGACATTAACCCCCACTGGCCTGAAAGGAAAAAAGCTACATTTAAATTATAGTGGAACCAGAGCTGTCACAAACCCAAAAATGGATCGTGACAGTACCCCCTTTCAATGAGTGGCCTCTGGACCCTTAACACCGGACCTCACTGGAAAAAACACACGGTAAGGATGCCTCAACCCACTAAGATTCAACAGTTACCTGATCCTTAGGTTTATGCCAAACGCAGCCCAGTGGAGATTGCAGTAACATAGGCTCCAGAGTCGCAACAAATCTCCAGAGCATCAACCTGTAGAATATGTTGTGTATGTGCATTACTGGGGGTAAGTCCAGCTGGAAAGTCACCAGGCTGAGAATGGCGGACACTCGATACAGCCCGATCACCCTAGAACTCAAGGTCCCAGATACATACTTCCACCTGATGTTTTGAGTTGACACCCACAAGTACTCATTCACACACAGGTCCGGACCTGAATGTTTATTTCCAACAGATGACAAAATGAACACCAACAATGCAGATGTAAATGGGGAGAGAAAGGCCCTACTGATTGGGAATGATGGATGGGATACCTCCTGAGCTCCAATCTGAGCCTGTCCCTGAACTCCCCTAACAACCTAAGTGGGTCCTTCACCTGCCTTCGTCATGAACCTCGTCCCTCGCTGTCACCTCGCACTGCCCTGGCTAGTGCACTGGCCGGCAAGAGTGCAAGCCTCACCACTGCAGATGGTACAACACAGGGGGTGGTGACAAACACGAGACAGACAACATAGTAACATAGTAACATAGTTATTAAGGTTGAAGGAAGACTTTAAGTCCATCTAGTTCAACCCATATCCTATCCTAACCTGCGCTAACATGTTGATCCAGAGGAAGGCAAAAAAAACCCAAGTGGCAAACAGTAAGCTTCACATTGGGGAAAAAAATTCCTTCCCGACTCCACATACGGCAATCAGACTAGCTCCCTGGATCAACGCAGTATCTAGGAAACTAGTGAATATAGCCTGTAATATTATACTTTTCAAGAAAGGCATCCAGTCCCTTCTTACATTTTAGTAAGGAATCACTCATTACAACATTAGACGGTAGAGAGTTCCATAGTTTCACTGCTCTTACAGTAAAGAATCTGCATCTGTGATTATGGCTAAACCTTCTTTCCTCCAGGCGTAGAAGATGCCCCCTTGTCACACATTTAGCTTCAAAGCTGCTGCTTCAAACTCCACTCAGCAGATGATACGGTACCATGACCACAAACAGGTGATACATGCTGACATCAGAGAGCTCCTCACATATCGTCTGGTCTCCAGAGAAACTCTATCACCAGCAGTCAGCTGATGCATCAGGTGATCATTTAAAGGATGATGGGAGTGGTCTCCACCCACAACAGCTGTCCTAGCAACTCAGCAGCTACAGCATGCTGCCAGCAAGGGAAACTGACATTAACCCCCACTGTCCTGAAAGAAAAAAGCTACATTTAAATTATAATGGAACCAGAGCTGTCACAAACCCAAAAATGGATCGTGACATGAGATCTCCCTTACTGTATCACATTAGCAGCAGAATAAAGTATTTTTTTTTACTGTGGATGAGGCCTGTATAACATAAAATATATAATCTAAACTATTTCAGAATCTGATTTAGCCTGCTGTATCACGTTTGTCATAGAATAAAATATATTTTTTTCCTCTCTGCATGAGCTCTGCATTTAACCACGACAAAATGACAATGTGAAATATGGAGTGCTGAATCACATTAGCAACCTGAAAAAAATATTTTTTTCCTCAGCATAGAACTGAATTTCACCGCCACTAAATGTCAAGTTGACATATGGCACGGTGAATCATGTTAGCAACTGAAAAAAAAAATAGGTTTTTACTCTGCATAGAGCTGAATTTCACCACCACTAAATGACAATGTGACATTTGGTGTGTTGAATCATGTTAACAATTGCAGAATGCATGAGCTCTAAATACTGTTGAATTTCACCGCCACTAAATGACAAGGTGAAATAATGGCATGCTGGATCACGTTAGCAACTGAAAAAAATTGTTTTTTTACTCTGCACCAGCTATGCACACTGCTGAATTTCAGTAGCACTAAATGAGAAGGTGAAATATGGCATGCTGAATCACATTAGCAAATAAAAAATATCACTTTGGCAACAGAAAAAAATAGATTTTTTAAAGGTCTACTCGTGCATGGAACACAGTAAAAGTAGTGCACAACACACTTCTATGATATGTGCCCTGCTGTCTTTGTCTCCGGACCTCACTAATGGCACAAGAAAAAAAAAATCTGCTGGAAGGTCGATTTGACAGCCACATAGGACATTAGCTAACTAAATTATCTGACTTAGAAACAACTGCATAGCTAAAATCTCTCAGCAATCAGTAGCAGCCTCTCTGCGCTGTTATACTCACAAAAGGCATTAAAACAAGAAGTCCAATCTTTATATAGAGAGTGACATATGATTTCAGCAGCCAATGGCACAAGCCCTTGTGCCTGCACATTGTGGATATTTTCTGCACCCTGATTGGTTAGTGACAATTAGCACACATAAAGTTAGAAAAAAAAACATATGGGCACACCACTTCTCTGAAATCTCCCAACCCCTCCCATCATCATACACCATCACTATCCTAGCCAAAGTACTAAAAATACTTTAGTGGCAACTCAATTTTTTTCCTGCACTTTTAGCGAATTTTACCAATTTTTTACGATTTTAATAAAAATTGCTTGTGTTTCCAATAATGAATCCAAATGTGCCATATTCGTGCCGAATTTATGTTCGGAGATCATTTTCTGAGCATATTTGCTCATCTCTATTTATTACCCCTTCCCAGGCTGTAAACATCAGCCACCAGCTGTCAGTTTTCCCTGAGCTGGTTATTAAAAATTAAGGGGACCCCATGCTATCTTATTCTTTTATATATTTAATTATAAGCTAAATACATGTACAGAAAGCTGCTCTGCACTGATTATATATCTCAATTACATCTATGTATCTATATTTCTATCTATCTATTTCTGTCTATCTATCTAGTTTGTCTGCTTACTCTCATATTGCTTGAGAAAGGCTAACACTTGGAGCTGAAACGTTGCTGAAAGGCCGTATGGGCTATTAAATCACTATTTATAATTTTCTAAAGAGGATTGTTGTCTTTACGTTTTTTTCATTATCTATCTATCTATCTACATCTGTATCAAAGATTGTTTTATAAGTTATTAAATTAACTTGAAATGACATAGAGAGTACCTGTATGTAATAACTGATGTTAAAACACATTGCATACGGATTGCATACACATGTTATACTATTGTCATATGAATTCTAGGTGAGGAAAATCACATTGTACTCGCATGACACGATCATGAAATTACTACTCTACTTTTCTGGAACTACATCGGACCAATTTTTTTAAAGTGAGAAATCATATTATAGTCCATTCATATGAGAACAGTTTGTAACATTCTATTAGATAAAAACGGGCACAGAAATTTGACAATTGAATAGCTAATAGTAGCAATGATAATGCTTAAAGGAAATGATTAGTATGCATGCAGTTTCTATAATTCTTCATACACCAGAATGTAATGTACTTTAGAAAATTACAAATTAAAAATAAACATGGTTACAAGAGATTTGTTTATTTATTTCATATCAATTTAAAATTCTGGCTGGTCATTCAGACGAACAAATCACATTACAAAAAAATTGCATTTACATATTAATCAGAAGAAAAACAGAACTTCTAAATTTTTACGGATGGCTGTTTTTCTTAATTATATTTGTAACAGTCAAGTAACATCTAATTGGTAATGCTTGATAGGGGACTAGAATCACTTTCTTTTAGGACGAACAAATGCTCACTTTTTTAAACTTTAAAGGAAACTTTAATGAAAACAAAAGGTAGAAGGGAAATATTTTGACATATTATTGTGGGTACTTTTAACAACAAAATTATTCTGAGAAGATATAACCCCTTAATGCACCTTTTAACGAGGCCTTATTTGTCAGCATCCCATTTTAACAGCACTGAGGAATAAGGGTATAGTGCCATCCCGAGGCTGAAATTTCCACACATGTAAGCTGTACATGACAGCTGGCACCCAGCGGTATTGACCCCAGCTGGCTATGGATCTGATAGGGGCAGATTAACCCTTAAATGCTTCTTTCAATTGTGACAGCGATATTTAATTGGTTATAAGGGGATTACAAGACCCCTTATATAACAATTGGACCCACGCAATGAGAATTGTGGTTGCCGATGGTTACCATGGTACCCTGAGATCATGTGATCACCCCAGGGTTCGGTGACCTCTGATATCCAGCCATAAGCTATAATAGTTATGCATGTCCCACAGTGGGAATAAGTGAAAAAGTTAAAAAAGGTAAATAAATTATGCAAAAAAGTAGAAAAAAAATAAAAATAAAGCAAAGAAAGTACACATAATTGGTATTGCTATGTCTGAAATTACCCAATCTTTAAAACTGGTATGTTATTTATTCCATATGGTGAACACAGTAAAAAAATAATAAAAGACATGCCAAAAATGTTGCTTTTTCATCGTATTGACTCACAAAAAAGTGAATAAAAAGTGACCACAAAGTCAAATGTAAAAAAAAAATTGTATAAATAAAAACGCTAAAGCGTCCCACAAAAAAGCAAGCCCTAAAATGGCTTATTATTAGGCAAAAAAAAAAGAAAGTTACAGCTCTCAGAATATGACGATGCAAAAACAAATTTATCTTTGATAAATATTATTTTTAGCGTGTAAAAATAGGAAAATATATAAAACTAAATATAAATCTGTTACCTCTTTAATTGTACCGAGCTGATGGACAAATCAGTCTTATCACTTTTATAATAAATTAAAATTAAAATAAAATCAATAACTACATTTCCGATTTTTTTCATTCAGTGTCTGAAAAATCTGAATAAAAAGTGATAAGAAAATATTATACGCCCCAAAATGGTACCAAAAATTTAGCAATTTGGCACTCAAAAAATAATCCCTCACACAGCTTTGTTCACTAAAAATAAAAAAGTTGTAGGTCTCAGAATATGGCAATGAAAAAAAACTATTTTTCCTAAAAAAAGCATTTTTACTGAGTAAGACAATAAAAACACAAGAATCTAGTATCACTGTAAGCGCACCGGCCTGAAGAAAAAATCACTTATTCTGCACGATGAACTGCATAAAAATAAAAATAAAAACTATTCATTTATAGCTGTATTTTTGTTTATTCTACCTCCAAAAAATCAGAAGGCTCTGCTCACAATTATCCTGCGCTCTCCGTTGATCTCTAAATATTAGGGTTTCTGTGTAAATTCCTCAAAACCACAATTCAGACAAAGCCCCCTTTGGAACCACTCACTTATGAGACAGATGGAGTCACCTTGAAATTGTCTATGTGGATGACCACAGATCTATGCACAACTAAAAAGATGGATAGCACTGAAACAGAAGCCAAACAGAATCCAAAGTATCTGCATCTCATGGTGAGTGGTTCCATTGGGGGTTTAATCTGAATCGCATTTTGAGGGATTTACAAGGAAACCATGACGTAAGCGCTGAGCAAAGAACACAAGAATGTGATTCCAGAATTATTCTGCAAGCGATCAAAAAATATTATATACCCAAAAATTTTACCAATAAAAACCATAATTTATCCTGCACAAAACTTTCCCCCTCTCAGTTGCATCATCTGCCACTGAAACTAAAGGGGGTTCCCATGTCACTGGTAGAATAAAGATTCTGGAAAAACAACATAGCTGCCGCTCCCTCAAAATAAATCCAGTGAATTCTGCACTCCCAAATCCAAATGCCCCCTCCTTCTGAGCCCAACTGTGCCTAAACCACAGTAAGCAGTCATGTGTTTGGCATTATTGTACTGGAGAGAGTGCACTTAACAATTTACTAGGTGTGTGTCACCAGAAGCACAATCTAGACATAATGTATGGGGTGCTGCAATATATGGGGGCTCTAAACTTTATGGACACTAATCTGGCATACCTCATACTTCCAATTCTCCAGAAAAAAAAAGGTGTGAATGTTACAGCCGTAGATCAATTCATTAAGAGGTGCAATTTTTACAATAGGGTAAATTTGGGGTTTTGTTTGCTGTTCTGGCACCTTCGTCGCCTATAAACTAATCTACCAAATCTGTGATCCAAAAGCCTTCTCAGCCCTGACGTGCAAAGTAACAGTAATTTCTGATAACATACTTGGCATCACCACATTTGGGGGAAATTGCACAATAAATTTTGGGGTCTAGTTCCACCTGTTAATCCCTGTGTACCTGACAAATTTGCAGCAAATACAAAAATTACATTTTTGCCACAAAAATGTCATATTTCCACATCTCAGTCTTATAAAATGTGAGGCATCTATGGGTTCAAAATACTCACTGCACCACTAGATGAATTCCTTAGACAGTGACATTTTCAATATGGGGTCACAAGAGGGGATTTTTGCTGCCCTTGCACCTCAGGGGTCTGTGGTGCAACATGACATTTGTGGATGGAATGAGACATGATGTCTCAGATGTGCTCAATTGGATTCACGTCTGGGAAATGGACAGTCCAGTCCATTGCACCATGCCTTCATAATACAGAAACTGCTGACTCACTTCAGCAATATGAGGCCTAGCATTGTCATGCGTAACCAAGGGCCCAATGCACCTGCATATGGTTTCACAATGGGTCTAAAGATCTCATCCCAGTACCTAATGACAGTCAGGGTACATCTGACTAGCACATGGAGGGCTTAAACCACCCTCCACAGAAATGCCTCCACATACCATAAGGCTAAGTTCACATTTGCGTATATGACTGCAGCGTATCATCTGCAAATGCATGCAAACGCATGTTTACGCAGCATTTTTTATCCACATCATCTAACACATGGCACAAAAAAAGCTGTGTGTGTATGCATTTTTGCATGCGTTTACGTTGTTTATGTGCATGCATTCGATATTTCCTGGTGCTGTAATCAGTTACTGGATATGCGCAGTCTGAAGTCCGGAAGCGCATAAAACGCATCCATGCACAAGTCCTTGCGTATCAATGCGTTCCCATAGAGAGCATTGCGTTTTTTGACGCACTCATCCGCATGCGCATGACTGCGCATATTTGACGGATTTTTGACGCTTCAAAAAATGCAGCATGTTGCGTTCGCCGGACACTGCCACACACCGTGAAATGATGCATGCGTACACGAACGCATGCAAACGCATGTCCCTGCATATACCATGTTAAAGATATGTACTCATGACGTAGTTGGATCTGTGTGGATTGTACAGATGCAAATGTGAAAGCAACCTTACAGACCCACTGCTAAACTGGTCATGCATAAGTATGTTGCAGTCAGCAGAATGTTCTCCTTGACAACACAAGTCTCTGTCACATCTGTCACATGTGCTCAGTGTGAAGCAAGGGGTCTTAGCATCTCTTTATTGGGGTTCCCAAAGGGGGATGGACACTTAAAAGAGGGAAATTAGAGACACATCTGGGAGGCATCCGAGTTGTTTCCAATGGCCTGATCCAATAATGTAATTTGTTGGCGATGCCACACCGTGGTTACATAGCCACCTGTTGCCCCATGACCACCGAGACAATAGACTGCAGCATAGGATGGCGCTACTCATATTTATCCTGCCTACAGTACGGTCCTTCAACCAGTCAAGGGGCCAAAGGCATGTTCTGTATAAGTGAACGGAGTTCAAATGATTGGCTTGTTGGACTCTAGTAGTTTGATAACTTAGAAAAAGGACCACAAATCCTCTGCTAATTCCTAGGAAGATGATGAGCACCTGCTGTATCCATGGGGATGCTAAGAACTACAGTCAGGACTACACTGAGGCCTGAGTGGTCATAGACACAAACTGTAACACCAAGTCTCATGAGATATGAGTAGTCAAGGACCTATTGCACTCTTTTTTAATAGTGCAGGACTTTGCATTATTTTGGGACTTGTGGGGCAAAGGGAGGATGCCTGTCTGCCTGAACAACAGCGAATTTGCTCCTAAAGAAGCTGATGGGTTTTCATTTTAATGTGCTTGTTGGAAATGAAGATGAGGCATCATCCCCGGAGGCCAGTGTCCCTGAGCTGGAGGTGTAGTGGGGAAACTTTGGAACTGCCCAACTCAGGAACTTAACCCTAAAAGGGGCGTTTGATAATGTGTCTGTACTTAATGGTGTTGCTCCAGAGCCAGGGGCTGTCACTCAATACCCGTACTTTGCCATAAATGAGGAGTTACTATACCGGGTCATCAAGCTGAGAGGGGAGGTAATTGAGCAGTTACTGGTGCAAGGGCCATACAGATGCAAGATGTTAGACATTGCCCACATATATGTGTTAGGTAGTCATCTGGGCTTAGAAAAAACCCAGGAATGGATCTTTCAGAGGTTCTATTGGCCCAGTTGTCACCGAGAAATTGTAAATTAAAGTAGGTCATGTCCCATCTGCCAGCTGACCTACACGGTGGCTCACTTCTGTAGCCCCTTAGTGCCGTTGCCTTGAGGTGCCATTTGATCGCATAGCCATGGATCTACTTGGACCCCTCGTCAACCCTGCCAGGCAGCATCAATATATCCTGGTTTTACTGGACTATGCTAAAAAGTACCCAGAGGCTGTACCACTACGAAACTCCACCATCAAGTGTATAGGTCG